>JAFBJT010106446.1:5391-22812 GCA_016785325.1 Chascanopsetta lugubris
AAAGAGAGAGAGAGACAGAGGGAGAGATAGAGGGAGAGAGTCGGAGCGTATCTGCACACGATTCTCTGCGTATCTCCGGCCGCCTTTTGGCAACTGCACGTTACACTGAGCTTCTCCGAGCCTGAAGGGAACTTGACCCTGTTGATTTGGCAAACCATGCAGATGAGATGTTGCTAAGCACCCGCTCTCCCTCTGCCCCGTGGAAAAGGCCCTGTGGGAACGCCGTGCAGGGGCAGATACGAGCTGCCATAGTCAGCACGTGTATGTGTGTGTGTGTGTGTGTGTGTGTGTGTGTGTGTGTGTGTGTGTATCACAGCACATCGCTCTAGCTACCTCCCCGTAGTATTTTCCAGGCATTACCCAGCACCCACTGGGATTTAAGGGTAGTTTCCACGAGTCCTCGCCGTGTGACGAATCTCTTGATGGGGACAAATCTCCAAAAGTCCTCTGATGTGTCGAGGTGCTTGAAGGGATTTTTCTTTTCATCCCTCTTCAGCTACCGTGTGCAATTTGTTGTAGACGTCTTAAAGCGTGTTTGGTTTATTATTCATACGGCGAATGTGAGGCTGAATCACAGGAAAGACTCATTTATACGTTTCCCCCCCTCATGTGTTAACAGAATTCATCGACTTGCCAGCGTATCCCTCTTCCTGCCACGGCCAAACTTGGAACCCGGGGTAAAGGTAAGATGAATGGAGTAATGTATGAGGTTTTCTGTAAATGAATAACTCCGGATCGGCGCGAGGAAGCAGAAGTGATTGATGAGCAGGATGAATGAGTGGTGGTTTTCTCCTGCCGTCACTGATTTCATCAGAATTATAGTCTGCTGGATTGAAGCCATGGGCTGAATATGCAGATGAGTCTCTGAGTCGGTCCCCTGGAGGCCGGCTGGAGACCCCGAGGTCTCAAAACAGGCCTCTTCTGTGATGCTGAATTGAGCATGAGCTCATCTTCAATATGGCAAAATATATGTCAAATGATATGTAACTAGATTTTCGGACTCAGGTATTTCACATGACCTCCACGTTCTTGCCAAAGTGCCAGAGTTGATTCATTTTTTCAATACATTTCTTAAAAATAGATATTAGGGATTTCTGCACTGGATTATTAGATACCATGATGCAAAATGGATTGAAAAGTTAAATTCCAATACGTTTGAATTACATTTGCAAGACAAAAACATCACACTGAACAATGCATTCAGTCATTTAAAAAACACAGCATCAAATATTCTTTCTAATCATTCAATTATAGTTTGTTCTACATTGGCAAATTTCACTTTGAATCCAAAGGTACATACGATACATCTGAGGGTGGATGGAGAGGCTGGGATTTGAACCCACAACCGCATGCGATCGTAGAGCATGCTCTTATCACCGAGCTATAACCGTCTCATGTTTCCGTATTTTTTAATTTCACATACAAACACAAATATCGTAAGGATCAGGGTAAAAATCCTACAGCTCTGTGTAAGTACACTACAGCTGTTGTGTATCATTAGAGAATCTGTTCCAGCTCAAACAACGATGGTAAAGCGAGATCAAGGCCTCTCCACTGGTCCACTGTTATTACTCCACTGACTCTGTGCATCAGGCAGAACTCAGCTGAAGGCAATCGGATCATAGCTGCTCTCTGGGGACCGGGAGGGGATCATTGGAGGGAGGGGAAGAGTCGGACCACAAACACAGAAGAGATTGCGACGCTTCATCATAACTCCCGCAACTTCTGAAAATGAGCTAAACGCCATAAAGTGATGATACGAAACCTGTGCGAGCGGATCCGAGGGAGTCTTTTTCTGGCGCCGAGCGGCTCCGACCGATGATGAGAAAATGTGAGCTGGCAACTCTGCTGCGGTCCCAGAAGAAATGGCCGCCCGCGTGGCCTCACTTTTACCGCTGTGGAGTCATTTGTTTCGGTTAGATGCAAAAATGCACTCGGGATGTATTACACTCGGATCGCCTGTTTGATTGGCGGAGTTCGATATTGAGTCGCAAAGTGATGAGAATTCCCTGATGCAATTTATAAATATTGAAATGTGTGTCGTGTTTTCGAGTCGACCCGGATATGGATATTTCATATTGACGTGAAATGTTGTCCCGTTAGCAGCTTCCGTCCAAACACATTGATTTTGGCATCGGCCTAGACGATCAATCTCAATTGATCAGCGCATCGCCGGTGTGAGACGTATGGAGTTTTAATAGTACAATATGGATTCTGCAGTTTTGGAAACGCTACAAACGACGACACCCGACGATGCTATTGAATTTTCTATGACTGCGCTCACATTCGCAAAGCGGCGCTAATCCAGCGAGACAAAAGGAATTAGCGTCTGGACAGAAGTTAGCAGGGGGGGGGGCTGGGCGGGGGGGAACTTGGGTGGAGGCCGGTAAGGAGGAAGCGAGCGGACGGAGCCGGGGACATGCGACTGTTTACAATACAAGACTTATCATAGAAGCTTCTAAATCTGTTTTGACAGGTAGGACACTCGTGGGTTGACCGGCGCCGTCCCGGGTGCCAGCCAGAGGCGGGTAAGACAGAGATGGCAGCGCTCCACAGTGAACTGTGTGAGGTTAGTTCGTCTGGCTGCCTCCTCAACACGTCGGAGAGACTCCACAGAGTTCTATCTCACGACACCCACTGAGCGCAGAGCCTCTCTGAAACAGTGGGTAACAGCTCCACAGCCGCTGGTACGCTCTCCTTTCAAACACTGGAGTCAGGTCGCCATGGCGACCCACATATCTTGGGAGCTCGGGTTAGTGAGGTTCCAGGCTAGGAGCCCTGCTACCCTTGCCTGGGCTTGTAGAGCAGGGATGGGTGTGTGTGTGTGTGTGTGTTTGCGCATCGTGATGATTGTTTTGTCTCTGGTCGATGCTCGGCAGTAGAAGGGAACGATGTTGCGCCAACTGCATATCACTTCAGCACCACAGGTGTCACTAAAAACAACCATTTCTGAGGAGTGTCCAAGTGGCATCCTCCAGAGTGCAATCGGGGAGTTGAGAAACGTGCAGTTCACAGGGTGGCCACTTGGGGTCGACTCCATTAGTGAGTCAATGCCCACAGACTCCCATGTTGAAATGGTCAACTTTAGAGGTGAATCTTACAGGTTTTAAAGCCTGGAACAAACAAACAATGATCTTCATGCTCTTTTAAAGGTAAACGGTCTGTGTTTTGTCTCTCAAACATTCAAACTGCGCATGCATCTGCAGTATTTTATATACATGAGTACATGGGACAATGTGTAGTTCAGTATTTTGGCCAAGGACAGGCTCAGTGGGAAAGGTTGGAATTGCACCTCTTACCTTCTGGTTAAAGGTCAGCTCCTCAAATCCCTCGTTTTAGGATGGAGGGTAAAAACCAAAACATCATGGAGGGATCCAACTTTGCATTCTCTGTATGATGTTTCGGTGACATCAGAATATTCTTGGATGAGATGCAGTTTCATCTCCAACATTTTGGCAGAAGTTGCTCAATCTCAAGTGGGTGTGAATCTCACGTTGGATCCAACAAACGTTTGCAGCTGGTTGTTATTTTACTGCTCATGCTCTGTAACCTGCTCACACGGCAACGGAAACCACTCTGGAGAACAAGGCAGCGTGAGAACCAGATGCCTGTTAATTTATGATGTGTGCAGCAGGAAGTGGAATGAAATGATTTAGAGGAATTCCATGTGGCGATGATGAGAGGAGAGGAAATGCATGCATGTATTTCTGCCGTAAAGATGGAGCTGACTACGTTTGACAGCTATGATCGTATACAGTTGGTGTGCAGGGCGGCGGGAAATGATCTCCCATCAGAGGAACTTACGTATGATAAAGAAAGAGGGGAGGTCCCTTCCTGCTTCGTCTTTCATCCCGTAGAGGTGAAGAGAGAGAGAGAGAGAGAGAGAGAGAGAGAGAGAGAGAGAGAGAGACTCCTCATCGAGGCTGCATTAGGTGGATGGAGACGAGAGGTTGGAGAAACTCAGTGGTTTTAATCCACTCTTCCGCGCAGGCAGTGACGGCGGGATTACAGCCCGACACTGTATAAAAGAAGGCAATTACGACGGCACATAGCAACACACTGACCTAAATTCAATTACCCTCTCTGGCACTTTTCAATTTTCTCTCATTAAGTGGATTAAGAAGAAACACGCTCTTCAAGTTTTGGAATGATTAAAAGTGGGAAGAAAGATGAGAGGCGGCGGAGGGGAGGGGAGGGGAGGGGAGGGGAGGCGCACTCCCCCCCCCCCCCCCCCCCCCGAGGCGAGGCGGCTCATTTCTGCTTATGATTAGTATTTGCTGTAGGAATTCGTGTTTGGTGTGTCAAATTGATTTTGCTCCACTGCCGAGAAAGCAGAGAAATGATGCATGTCGCGTCGGCACAGCCCACAGGTTTGTTAATGACATTCTCTTATTGTTTTCTGTCTCATCCACCTCGGCTTCTTGTGCGAGTCGTACTTTGCCTGTTGTTCAGCAGAAAAACTCACCTTGCGCAGGGAGTGTATTGATCTTTCATGGCCTTTCAGTTTAAAGGTGCCGTGCGTACGATTTGGTTGACATCGAGGGGTGAAGTTGCATGTTGTATCCATCGCCTCACCCTCACCTTTCTGAGCATGCAGGAGAACCTGTGGTCGACTTGGTTTGGTGCGTCCACTCTGGGCTACTGTAAAAACATGGCGGCCTCCATGGAGAGGCACCCGCTCCTCGTGCAAATACGCATTAATGAGCTCATTTAAAGGTTATGGGGGGGGGGATAAAACATGAAAGCAGAGAAATGATGCATGTCGCGTCGGCACAGCCCACAGGTTTGTTAATGACATTCTCTTATTGTTTTCTGTCTCATCCACCTCGGCTTCTTGTGCGAGTCGTACTTTGCCTGTTGTTCAGCAGAAAAACTCACCTTGCGCAGGGAGTGTATTGATCTTTCATGGCCTTTCAGTTTAAAGGTGCCGTGCGTACGATTTGGTTGACATCGAGGGGTGAAGTTGCATGTTGTATCCATCGCCTCACCCTCACCTTTCTGAGCATGCAGGGGAACCTATGGTGGCCCACAGTTGTCATTAAAACTCAAAGGATGCCTTGCGTGTCCACTCTGAGCTACTGTCAAAACATGTCGGCCTGCGTAGAAATCTTACACACAGAACCTTTGAATATATCATTTAAAAAGGTTGCACCTGAATCTATATGTACATGTAAAAAAAGAATTTCTTTCAAAATAAGAGTATGCAAACACTTTCACACAATTTTCCTAATTAAAATTATGACCAGACTTCTGAGAGTGAGCCATATGCCAAGGGACCGTCTGCAAAGTGCAGCACCCCAAAGTCATATAATGTAAGAACTCAACTCTGAGTAACTAGGTATTCAACGAGATAGGTATTCTCTCATAAAACTGCATCAACACATCTGAAAGTCCTTAAGTGAGGGCTATTTGAAAACACACAGTTGCTGAGGAAACTGCTTTGTGCAGCTACATCCACAAAACATCACATTGTATTTATGTATGAGAGCCACAACTTAGTATGAGCATCTCTGTCAAAGATGGAGCAGGCTCCATATACCTCCAATAAATAATGAGAAACTCTCCTTTCATGCCTTTTTCCATCAAATTATTTTTCCAATTTCTCCCTCAGTGACTCCGGGCTAGGATTAGAGCCAGGTCTGCGTAATTTAGTTTATTTTACAACATTTTACAACATACGGCTGGAATTCAAACACTTTGTTACCATGGATGACAGAGGTGTTTTAGAGGCAGAGGTAAAGGCCAAGATAATTGCTGTACTCTGTCATTTTGCAGTCATCATATGAATGTGCGTCTGGATTGTGCTGCACTGCAGAGGGGGATCGACTCTTACTCTCAGTCCCTTATTTGCAGTGTGCCATTCATTATCAGTGACACCAGCATCGGTGCCGATGTCTCAGCCTGTCGTCCCTCTCCTGTCCCTGCTTCCTCTCAGCAGAGGTCATCAGCCAATTATTTCACATTATCTGTCATCATCAGAGAGCATGGATCTGCCTGCGGTATTCGGTGGCACTCAGCTCTCCCACATGGGCAGAGTGATCGATGTGCTCCTCGTGCTTCCTGATGAAAGACACCACCTTTGTTCTTGCCTGGAGCTCCACACTTGTCCTGTTAAATCATTTCCATCTCTGTTATCATAGACCCCAGAGTAGGAACCCAGGAGGGTCTTGTGCATGGCGGTGACGGGCCAGAGTGCCACTGGTTGAACATGTCCAACCAATCTAACTCCAGCGCTCTATAACTGTAACCAAGGCCCTTGTGAATTTTCTATTTTTACTATCACTATTAATAATGATGCTACTACTACTACTACTACTACTACTACTACTACTATGTATACTACTACTTATACTACTACTCCTATCGTATTAATAATAATGATGATAATAATAATAATAATAATAATAATAATAATAATAATAATAATAATAGAAGTAGTAGTAAGAATAACAACAACAGCAACAATTATTATTATTATTGTAATAGTAATAACAATGATATAAATAATTATAATAGTATATAGTAATATATCATTGTTATTATGGTTGTTGCTGTGATAATAATCGCTCCATTCGCATGTCATACATTCCACTACATTTGCTGTAAAGGCAAGAATACAATACAAGAACATGCCAGATACATAACTATAGTTGTAAAGTCACTCATGGCCAGCAGGGCGCGCTACTTTTTCCTGCAAAGGGCACTTCTGTCCCTCACGACTTCCCGTCCGTCACGTCTCCTCCCGGAAGATTTACCTTCTTCTCCTGACACGTAGCAGCCGCAACCGAGTTGGCAGCAGCGCCCTGGACAGAGTCCCCAACACAACACAGGTAATTACTGTCATTTGTTTTCACTTTGCGGTTGAATGATGAATATTTCATACCGGCATAATTAAATTTTAACGACCTAACTGACGTTACGGTCATAAAAGCCTCTCTGCTGTTATTTAGCTAGCATTAGCTAATCGAGTAGCAGCAGGGTTAACGATACGCTAGCCACCCGAATATTAGCGAGTTTACGGTATATTTTTGATAGGAATGAGTTTTGTGCGTTTTTGTCGTCACGTTATTTGATAACTTTACTCGTTTCTAATACTACGCTGCTGACATAGCTGTGTGCGTCAGTGGTGTATGTGTTGCTAAATGCGGTAGCTACGTTAGCTCACTGTGGTTTCCAATCTTGAAAAGGTAACGTTACACCTCACAGCAGCTGGACGGTGACTTTACGTGAACTTTACAGTATAACGACGTTTAACACCTCAAATATGGATGCTGCGATGGTTCTCAGCTGTCAGCAACTTCTGATACGTGGTATTAATTCACGGCACTGCAGCTAGGACTTGTACTGACTGGCTGGTGTTTGATAATGTTTACTTAGCGAGCATTGGGTCACTGGTTGGACTTGTTTTGCTCCTGTTGTCAGGCCTTATTTTGTCTCATCATTATGTAAATACACATTGAAGTTGACACAATATTGTGGTATGTTGATTGTTGTAATGTTGTAAAGGATTATACAGTTATTGTACCAGGGGCTTAGTTAATGTCACTCTATTAACTTTGAATGGTACTTTTTGCTGCTCACACACAGCAGTAATATTTTTTTTGTTTTGGTACATTAACAATAAGACCATAATCATTACTATTAAAACAGAATTATTAGCAGTATAGGATAAAAGCAAAGTATCAAGCCCTGTAGTGCAAGTACTGTAAGTAAATATGCCTTCTTAGTGATATGTATGGTGATTCCAAAATAAACATATTAGCCAATGGCAGTATTCATATCATGCCGACTGTGTGACAGCCCTGTCTAGCGAAGGATGTTTCATGTAGCGCCCCATTCTCTCTAATTACTGTCTCTTCACTGTCATTTTATTTATTTGTTGCTTTGTATCAGAGACACTGAAATTCAAAGGAGTATAAATGTAGGTTAGCAGTAGTGACAGCGTGCCCTCGATGCTTCAGGCCAATGGAGTATGCAACATATCCTCTTAGTGTCGTACCCGAGATGTTACTCAAGTGAAGCTAGATGAATCACAAACTGTGGTCAGGAACCTTATTGAGTCTGCAGCTCAGTAATCATTGCTCTTACATGGGTGGAACTAGTCCACCAGAGTGTGTGTAATGTTTAATAGAGATGTATTTCTTATGTTGTGATTAATAGCTGATCAAATCAATGATTCCAGGTGATGATTGGTCATATTCCTGTTTCCGTCCTTTTTCTACCAGAGAGAGATGTCAGGGTTTGACAACTTCAACACAGACTTTTATCAGTCCAGCTACAGTGTTGAGGACCAAAACCAGGCTGGCTATGGCTACAGCAACCCTGAAAACCCCTACAACAAGTAAGTACAATAATGTCATCCCTCACCCTAGCTGTCTTGAAGTGACTAGTAATTACGTACACCCAATTTTGGCCTGAAAGACAGATTTTGACAATTGAACAGACCATGAAAGGTCAGCCGATCCAGTAACTGCAATTTCTTGGATGAAATGTGCAATCTTTGAATCCAAGAGTGTGTTGTTGAACATAATCTTTGTTTTCCAGGCCATACAGTCAGTATGACTACTCCCAGCCCATGGCCTACGCTTCCCCAGGGATGATGCAACCTCAGCAGCCATACACAGGACAGATTTTCCAGCCCACACAGACCTACACTCCATCTCCAGCACAATCCATGTACAGTACCAGTTTTGACGATGAACCGCCACTGCTAGAAGGTGGGTTAAACCGTACAAGTAGAGAGGAAGTCACTTCAAAGACATCAGCTCTGGACTTAAGGCATTAGAAATCACTCATGCTGTGAAACGAAGCTGAAAGACAGAAGTAAACATTTCTGCATTTGCAGTAACGATACAATATTAAACAGATTTGAATGTTGAAAAATGAGTTGTTGTTGTTTTTTTCATCATGGTTTTATGTCTGACTTGTCTGGGTTCTCTACCAACTCAGAATTGGGAATCAACTTTGACCACATCTGGCAGAAGACGCTGACGGTGCTCCACCCAATGAAAGCAGCAGATGGCAGCATCATGAACGAGACAGACCTGGCCGGACCCATGGTTTTCTGTTTGGCCTTTGGAGCGACACTCCTCTTGGTATGTAGTGTCTTCGACACTCCCTTTCCTGTATCTGCACATCCAGTTGCCATTGCATAGGTAAATCCCAGCCACTTGTGTCATTGTGTGGACGTCTCTTTTCCTCCATTCATCCATCCATCCATCCATCCATCCATCCATCCATCCAGTCAGGTAAAATCCAATTTGGCTATGTGTATGGCATCAGCGCAATTGGCTGTCTCGGCATGTACTGCCTCCTCAACCTCATGAGTATGACGGGCGTGTCCTTCGGCTGTGTGGCCAGTGTGCTCGGATACTGCCTCCTCCCAATGATCCTCCTCTCCAGCTGCGGAGTGCTCTTCTCTTTACAGTGAGTGAACACTGTTTCTGTAACCTGTAAATGAACCCTGCGATACTCCATGTGTGAATCTATACACTTTAATGAAAGTGTAAATGTGCATTGTGTATGATTTAGGAAAAAAATATTTCCATTTATGACTGCAGAAAGTACTTATATTTTTGTTAGTTTAAAAAAAAAAATAACCTGTTTTTTTCCTGTCCTCTCCAGGGGAATGCTGGGAATCATTTTAACAGCAGGAATCATTGGCTGGTGCAGCCTCTCGGCCTCTAAGATCTTCATCTCGGCATTGGCTATGGACGGGCAGCAGCTGTTGGTGGCTTACCCCTGCGCTCTGCTCTACGGAGTCTTTGCGCTCATCTCAGTCTTCTAAAGAAAACACATCATTTAACAGTTTGAAATAACTGCCCTCCACTTTCTGAAATATCACTCTAATTAGCGGCTGTGTAATTATTATAATTATTGGCTAATTGCAGTGTTATTATAGAAAAAAATAGGAGTTTAAAATGGCACCAAGGTTGTTTTTGTTTTTTTTTCTTTTACGAGCCCCCCCCCACTCATGACGTTCCAACTCGACCGTGTGCAGGCTGGAGTGCAATGTTTCACTCTCACCTTGTCTACCTTCATGCAGAGGGCTGTCGAATTAACCTGATTGAAAAAATAACTCCTGTGGACCTGGCTGGGCCTCACACAGGGCCCATTACAGTCTGACGATGTTAAGGACATGAAGGGGAAGGGAAAGTTAACTTCATACTACGGGACCCCAGAGGAGACGGTTTAATTTGGGCACAGATGGGAAAAAGTTCTCATTTCCAGACGTACTGTTGACCAATCCTTGCATCCTACATTCGGAGCCAGTGGAGGCGCCATGTTTTTTGCTAAAGCTTTTCAAATCGTTTCTGGCAGTTTCGCAACTGCAAGACCAAGGGAAGCAGCCATCTTTATTTACTTCTCCTACCAGAGAGGACTGAAGCAAAAAAGATATGGGATTGTCTTCAATTCAGTATCCTCTTTTCTTTAGGACTAAGGAACCATGAATCATCACATTCTCATCACAGCAGCCACTGCTTTATCCTCTCATGTAACGTTTTAATATAAGTCTTGATGCCTTTAAGGAACATGGATATACAGATTGCACAAAACCAAACACATTTGATATCTCAGCTGAAGAGTTTTAAAGACGATGTATTGGGTTTTTGCATCCCTTAGATTCCTGAAATCTTTATTGTAGTTTCGGCTCACATTGAATGCTTTGATGTGTCCTCTGTTGTTCATGTCCTCTCGTGTACATTAAAGTTGTCTTTGAAGGATTTTCTGGCTTGTGATGTTGAGAGGTTCTTTGTATTGTTTTAGTAAGTGCTGGTGCATCCTCTGCGAGACTGAAACACAGATTTGACTTGGTCTGTTGACCTGTAGTGCTGCAGTGTTATCAGAGAGAGGTCGGTGTGCGCAGGCAGAGGTGGATGTAGGATTCGCATTGATAGTTTCCCATAATATGCAGAGATATGCTTTTCGAATCCACATTGTCATGCACACTATTTAAATGTGGAAGATACATGTGCATGAAAAGTGTTTTGTCTTATTGGACTTATGGATATGTTGGCTCCAGCTGTATCACAACTCTGTCAGACGTGGCGCCGACCACAAATCACAGCTTTTGCTTCTGTGCTGACTCAGCATTATGTCTTCTTCGAGACCTTTTATTGGCTTAACTGGTTAATTGAGTAATTTTTAGAATTTGAGTAGTTTGTTCTCCTTTTGCTTTTTATCACCCAAGCAATAGTGACCATTTGTGTGTTGGTCCAAAAAAAGAGCTCAGCGTTCGCAGGTCATCAATGCAGCTCATCTGCTCAAAAAGGAATATTGTTATGTGTTGGATTAGCTCCTAAAATCTCAGGTCACCGAGATCATATTATGGACTATCACAACTGTAAATGTGTTTTGAAAACTTGCCTAGCAATACAATTGACCGTTTCCCTTTTTATTTAACCCTTTAAAACACCAACAGAAAATAAGGTAAACAGAACATCCTCTGTCATCTGGGCTTTCCTTTGATCTGTTGTAAACAAAAGGTTTTGGTTGTTTCAGTGGTTCCAGTGTTAACTTAAAAACTACCTTTAAACTTTTGTTGACAAGATTTCTATGATCAAAAGTCCTCTACTCTGGCTGTTCTGAAATGTCACATATTGATTGATCGACATTTGTTGACATTTTTATTTTGATGTAAAACTTGACAATATTTTTGATAGAGGAACAGAAAGAGCATTATCTGTTATTTCCTCTCTCCTCTATATGGTTTCCTTTGGTCTGTTGAACATACAATATTTAGAATTTCTGCAGCTTTACAGACACGAGTGTTGCCTTTAATCTGCAATAGTAGACTTTTGATGAATGGCATTTTGTCCTATTTTCTCAGGCCAGTGTTGAGCAGAAAATAATCAACACCACCATTGCTGTTTTAAAGGTCACCACAAAGAACCTGCATGACTTTAAAACTTCTTAAACACAAAACTCCCATCATCTAAACAAGAGTGTTGACAAGATGTGATGTTGATTTGAATTGTCTGCATTTCCTCCTCCTCTTCCTCGCTGGTTTCCTCTCTGCTAACGTGCACGAGATGCAAACCACAGGAGGGAGGTCTGAGTGGATGATAACCCGGTTAGACAGGGATGAATAATTCAAAAATTAAGATTGAGTGCTTCTTCTATTTCTGCAAACTTGACATCAATGAGATGCTTTGCATTTCAAGCAAACCCAACTGGAATGGCATGCTCTCAGAAGGCCTCTACCGTATCTCTCTCTCTCTCTCTCGCTCTCTCTCTCTCTCTCTCTCTCTCTCTCTCTCACGCTCACGCTCACGCTCACGTGGCAACCTGTGTGCATCTCCTGTGTGTATAGGCTGTTTTGTATATCAATTTAAAATCCATCTATCTACATTTCTTTTTTTTATGGCCACACCTCCACAGCGGCTGTATTTAGTCTGTGTAAATAAAACATGGCTGCAACATGACAGGAATGCTCTTTTCAACTCATTTACTGCCGAGACGCTGTGAGAAGCATCTCAAGTGCTTCAAATTATTCCATCGCGCTGCGGCTTTTTCAAACATTCGGCGTATGTACAAGCGAGCAGGGCATTGACATTCTCCTGGCCTTGTGCCGCGTCTGGTTCCAGCCAGTTTGCGGAGATTGCCAGGTTTTCAATATCTTTGCTGCGGTGTTCACTCGGGGGCGTCACACATGTTCCCTCCTGAGCGCGGAGAGGAGCAATCGTTCGGAAATTTCACGCTTTTCCATCATCCTTATTCTTGCCCCGCTCACCGTGTGACTGTTTGAAGCCTCGAGTTCCTCACATGTAACAACAGTTGGTGCCGATGAAGAGAAACTCTTTAAACAGATCTAATTATGTGTATACATTTCTTCAGCACCTCTAAAATCAGTATACAGCCAAGCATTTTCACATTATACGTAAAACAGTCTTTTGTAGTGTCACCATTTATCAACAGCAGATGGCAGAGTTCTGCCAGACAGTGTATGAGGGTTAAACTGGCTCTGTGAGGTTCGACAGCAACTGTGTGTACAGGTCCGACGGTTATCTGTTAAACATCTCCTTACATTCATGACTTTCAGTATCAGGTCAACATTGTCATCCATTAATGCACTAGAGATACTTGTAGGTGATATCTGAACACTTGAAGGGGGATAAAAACTGTATATTGCTGATTCAAATGTGACTATTGAAAATATTTTTTTTAAAATATAAGATTCAATACAGCGAAGATTTTGAGGAACTCATTTCCCGTGTGAAAAACACATTTCCAAAGTTTATGACACCTTCAAAATGTGATCCACTATTTCAGTTGTACGTATTTCAGTTTTTAGTTATCCGCAGCAATAAAAAAATATTGACTTTACTCAGTTTAGGGTCTTACGTGTTTATCAATGTTGGATCAAACATAAGTTGCTTCTCAAATAATGATATATCCAGGCAAGAAACAGTTACTCACATAATGTACCGGAGACATTAAAACAGCAGGTACACTATGAGCTTATGTGGTTAATGTTATTGTATAGTCACTATGATGCAGACGACCAGACAAACATTCTTTCATTGTGTAAACATAGATCCCATATCCTGAGGATCATTCCCCACTGCACAAACAAACATAGAATGGGCTGGGTATGGGAATTTAGTTCTAACCAACATAACCTTCCTCCTATATTTGTATTCACTCATGGTTTTTTAATCCTTATTCAAAATAAAGACAATCAGTGTGACTGTAGGCAATCATAGTTCCTTATTTTCACACATGTCGCCCTGCTTAGGGATGTTGTCCCTACATACTGCTTCAGAATGTGCTGAATCCGCAGGTATACACTCACACATGTGTGCAGCATCTGATCCACAGTGTTTGCACAGTGAAAACTGGGCTTGTTTGGCTGATTTTAATGGATTTTACAGTGACTATGCTTCTGTTTATAATAGTTGATGACTCAGGGATTCTACAGTGTTGGCTCCAGATGCTGGTTAAAAATAGAAATGAAGAAGCCAGACTAGAAAAACAAACAGTCAGACTGTTTTGCAGATGGCTGCTGAGATGACATGCAGCCCCAATACAAGAAGGTTATTCAAAACAGGAAGACTCTTCTTCCTGTTTTTCCATCACCTCCTGCAACATTTACACTCAACTACCTGCAGATGTCAGTGTTGAGCAAGGTTGCATATCTCTCCTATATGTTCATCATTCTTAAACATTCCCAACCCAGTCCCCCTCTGATCCTTTATTTGTTTTTGTTTTGTTTTTTTCTCCCTCAGAAACTCCCACACAGTAATTAAAGGCACAGTGTGTAAGATTTAATGAAATCCAATGGTAAAGTTTAACATTGCAGTTACATAACACTGAGCCTTTTCCTGTCTAAGCATGTGGGAAAACCCATGATTGAAAGTTAATATTCAAACTCAAAATGTGTTTGTATTCTAGACTATTGTTAAAATCTCTATGTGTTCATATAAAGGGCTCATTGTGATTGATGAACAATACAATTTGCATGTTTGGGTAATTATACGTGTCATAAAACATCCTTTAAATTATTCTTGAATTTATTTTTGCACATGGGAAATCCTAGATCTTAAAACCTTTCATTATGGGGACAGTTTTAGACACAAAAGAAAAAACACACTTTGTGGATTGACCCTTTAATTTTGCCACTGTAAAAAAACCCAAACAACACTGCCATGAAACCTTTTCATCAGTCCTCCTCTCACCTATGATGCTAAAGGCATAGTATACAAGGTTGTCCACAGCTGTCTGTAAACACAACAATAAACACTGGCCCCTCCCCCTCTGCCCAACAACGCCGGCAGAATGTGATGCGCGGGCAACATCTCACCGCATGCTATTATAGGAAGGGCACACTATTCAAATAGAGCCAGTTCCCCTAACCACCTGCACTTACCTGTCCAAACACGGACACGCAGAGACGTCTTATATCGATACAATACAACGGGAACAGAACAGACAGGAAGCAGCGTCTCCGCACGTAAACACACCACACTCAAGTGGCTCGTTGAGGCTGACTGTGAGGGAATACTTTTGTGTGAATGAAAGCCTGCGTACTACACCTTTAAGAGTGATTAACATCCTCCCGGCCGCATCGCCGTCGCCAGAAACATCTGACTCAACAACTGGACATCGTGTGAACACAGGCTGCCACACCATTATGTTATCTAATGGAGGATAATCTCACCTCCATCTGGATAATACAGTCTGTTCTGTCTGACTGATGAGTAGCAGCTAATGATGACACGCTCTCTCTTTCTCCTCTCCCGGCTCGGCGTGTCAACAAAACACAGGGCGAGACGGGCGGGGATGTACGGATGCAGGCACGGCGAGGGAATCGCACGCTTGACCTGAATGTTTTGGTCGCGGGACGAAGCATTGAGTCCCGTTTCTGCCACATGCGAATCGCAAAGACGCTAACAAGCACAATTTCATGAGGATTTCGAACGTTACCAGACACGTAGTTCCCGTCGCTTTGTTCGCGTGGCGCAGAGCAGGAAAACCGTCGTGTCGTTGACAATACATGCAGCCCTGTGAATCCCAGTCAACTGAATGTCATTTCGTGAAGCTGGACTGAGACACCTTCATTTTTTTTTTGTTTACCGGATAAAAGTCGTCCAAGTCCAGGCACAGCAGAGTGTCATCTGCATACGGAGAGATAGTGGATAAGTTGTTTGCGATACTACTTTTCAAGAAGACGCAAATTAGGTAAAATGATATAGAGTTTCGCATAATACCAATGTTTGAGTTCACAATCGATGATATGTTGACAAGACTGTTTCACCGCCATGAGAGGTGGAGTCATCGGGGTGGTAAGATGCTATTTGCACCTCCAGATGTCGTTCAATTATACACACTGCACCTTTAATAACCGATGGTGAAGTGGAATTTATCCATCCATCCTCCACACCTAATAACACCGTGTTAGCCGCTCTGGTGTCGTTTGAAATGCTAAAAGTGGTTGAGGGGTTAGACGAGTCATCCTGTAACCAGAGGGTCATTGGTTCAATTCCAGTCTTAGCCATCACACATGCCTAAGTATCCTTGGTCAAGTTGCCACACTGCCACGTTGCCACCTTCAGTCCTGTGGACTTAACCATCTGTTGGAAGGATCTAATGAGTGCAATTGTACTTAGGTGACAGCTGCTATCACCGCGACCGGATATGGGATAAGTAGCAAACAATGAAAAAAAATACTTAAAAGCCTTTATTACAGTGGCCAAGTTATATTGGATTAGCCATCATGTTTTGACCACGTGGTCTCATCAGGGCTTGTGCAAGCTTAGAAAGTTAGGGATATTGAGCTGCAACACGCAACTTCTCCACTAGGCGTCGTTTTTCCACCTTTTGGGATGTTTCATTCAGTTCACACATTTGTGCACTGTCCTCCACCAATCCAGCTCGCGGGATGGTTTGCAAAGTGTCAATATTTCAGATTAAACGTCAAGACGTTGGTGTATTGACCTGCAGGTACCATGCCGGGACACTAGGGGGAGGGTGTATTTTTGCATGTTACTGGTCCGGCCCTCTTGAGATGAAATGGGGCTGTATGTGGCCCCTGACATCCCTGGCTCAGATCCACTGATGCATGATCTCCCTAATCTGCCAGGCAACAGTGTTGACAGGCACGTACGCGGTCAGCATCATCCTCAGCTTGTGCGCTCACCTGGTCTCAGACACTAGCTCCCCCCTTCTGTCCGCGCTACGAGCGCCAACACGTGTCCCAAGAGCTGTGTAAAATGTTGCGCAGGTGCCGGTCGTGTCTGTAAGTGGCCGCAGGTGTCGCTCGGCTACAGACGCTAAGCAGATGTGGCCGCGGTTGGGAGGAGGTGAGCTGCCAAAACATCCCGCGGGCCGATTATGGCGTTGGCTCGACCGAGGGAGTAGACGAGTGACGGGTGGAAATGCGACGATTGGTATTCAGCGGCGGGAGCGGTGCCGCCTTTTTAAATGCATGTGCAAGGCCAACAGCCACATGAATATTCACCGAGCAAGTGTTAGCACAGCACTGAGTGTGATTTGCTGCTGCATTTCATTAGGCTAATTGTCCCCTCTCATGGCGCCGCAGACTCTTCTAACAGTTGATTCAGAACTCAATGAACTAACACAAACACTGGCAGGGGCGGTCAGCCAGAAGAGTCCAGCTGAGGGGAGGCGAGTGGCGTGCGTGTGCGTGTGTGTGCGCGCGCACATCATGTGCACGTACGAGTGGGTGTGTGCACGCACGGCTTCATGAGCATGAAATTTTAAGTATGTACGGATGTGCACATACAGTAGATCTGAGTGATTCAGATAGGAATGCATAAGTCAGGCTATAATGATCACTGCGCTCTCTCTCTCTCTCTCTCTCTCTCTCTCCTCTCTCTCTCTCTCTCTCTCTCTATCGCTGTCTCAATATTAGTGTATATACCCATCTATCCATCCTTCCATCCACCCATCCATCCATCA
>JAFBJT010106446.1:46061-137910 GCA_016785325.1 Chascanopsetta lugubris
GAGATGGTGTGTAGTGTTGACCTCTGGAAACCTTGGCAGGGCACATGACTGAGCTGACTGTGGTGGAGGAGGAGGGCAGACTGGTTCAGAGGTAGAGCTGGCACCAACACACACACACACACACACACACACACACACACACACACACACACACACACACACACACACACACACACACACACACACACACACACACACACCGTCTGGAAATCTGTGTGTGTGTATGAGAGAGAGACAGACGAACAGACAAATAGATACAGAGAAAGGCGGACAGATACATAAACAGACAGATACATAGACAGACAGGCAGACAGGCAGTCAGACAGACAGGTAGACAGACACACAGACATGCAGACAGACAGGCAGACAGACAGACAGGTAGATGTGTATACTATAGGACCCTCATGTCTGCTCTGCCTGTGTTTATTAGTGCTCATTTACTCAGACTGACCTCATTTACAGCGCCGACCTTCAACTCTTCTTCATCACTGCATCATCTCCCTGGTGACTCCAACTACAGTCTGCTCCAGCTGCCAGACACACACACACACACACACACACATCTATAAATACATACAGACATGCAGACACACACATTGACACAAAAACAAGCTTGCACCTCACTTTCATTCGACACGTGCGTATGTGGTAGATGCTAACACGAGTAATTACAGTAAGTGCAGGCTTATCATTATGCAGGCGATGTGATGGTGTACATGTCAACAACAACACACACACACATACACACACACACACATACACACACACACACACACACACCTGCAGCAGAGGCAGTACAAAGACCTCAGACAGGAAAACATGCACCCTGATGGGAATGAAATTCACACCGAGGGTGGTGGAGACGTGTTGTGTGCGTGTGTGTGTGTGTGTGTGTGTGTGTGTGTGTGTGTGTGTGTGTGTGTGTGTGTGTGTGTGTGCGTGTGGATCTGGGCCCAAGTCAAAGCATGGCACCCTCACCCTTCTCACAGGTGATAGATCTCAGCTGCACATCTTTATCCTTTAGCATCTGTCTGCCCCTGTGAGCTTCCTCCTCCTCTCTCTCACACACACACACACACACACACCCTCATATCATCAGACAACAGAGACAGACACATGGGTGGGGTACCTGGTGTATCGATCTCATTTGCATATTTGTCTTCACACTATCCAACAACATTCTAAACACAAAACGTGACGCGAGACAGCACAACCTTGAGTGCATCTTTCCTCACTGACAGTTGAAAGATGGATGCTGGGTCCAGTCCCATTATCTTGCCGTTTTAAAGGTGCAGTGTGTACGATTTGGTGACATCTACAGGTGAAGTTGCGTGTCGTAGCCATCACCTCATCCTTCCAATCCAATCGTGCAGGAGAACCTCTGGCAGCCCTCAAGCTCAAAAGATGCTTAGTACGTCCACTCTGGGATATCAAAAAAAACAAAAACAAAAAAACAAAAAACAAACATGGCTGCCCCCATGGGGAGGAACCGCTCCTGATGTAAACATACATCAAAAGGCTCATTTAAGGGCAAGTTGTAGATTGAGGTGATTATATATTGGCGAAATTGTCCGTATACGATTGTTTTGCGATTCTGATTCAATAGATATAGAGACAAAAATGGACTGAAATCCTGCACACTGCACCTTTAAATCCTCGCCACAGAAGCCAAGGTGAAAACTATTGGAAAAACTTCCCGACAGGGGTCGAACTCTCCACATCTGCTCAAAACTCCAAAGTCTCCTCTTGCAGGAAATGACCTAACACACACCTCCCAGTGGTCAACACACCTTCTCCTTTTACCCCCCCCCCCCCCCCCCCCACCCCCCCCCCCCCCCCACATCCTCGCCACAGAAGCCAAGGTGAAAACTATTGGAAAAACTTCCCGACAGGGGTCGAACTCTCCACATCTGCTCAAAACTCCAAAGTCTCCCCTTGCAGGAAATGACCTAACACACACCTCCCAGTGGTCAACACACCTTCTCCTTTTACCCCCCCCCCCCCCCCCCCCCCCCTCCATCAGCACCTGGACATATGGACGCTCCTCTGTAAGCCTCTACCCTACGGCGGGAAGGTTTTAGGAAAGGAGGTAAAGAGGAGAAAGGGGGAGGGGGGGGGGGGACAGATGCCATGAATGAGCTCACGGCCCCTGGGGCCCGGTCGCAGGACGGATTAAGGCCTCCACCTTTCCCGTGAGTGCAATTACACTGTTGTCCCCGGGGCATCGAACACCCGGCTAATTCGAATCCCATCATTCGGGGCCGACTGGGACGCAGGACGTAGCTTCAGCCCTGTTATTATCCAACAATGGCAATCTGTGTTGGGGGGGGGGGGGGGGGGGGGGGGGGGGGGGGGGGGGGGGGGGGGGGGGGGGGGGGTGTGTCACCTGATGGAGAGAATGCGAACATGTTCATCTTCCGACAGACATGTGCCGCCACATCTGGAGCCAATGAGCAGGGAGTGAAACCAAAGCTCTGCTGCTGCTGCTGCTGCTGCTGCTGCTGCTTCCACATCTAATGTAAACCAGAGGAACAAGGACGCGTCAATCATCGCCGCCGCCGCCATTTTGGAATGGAAATGGGTGTGGGTGGGGGGTGGGGGGGTATATTTTGGCAGCTGATGAAATGCTGGGGTCGGGGCTCACTAACAGATTCCCTGCAGATGCCCCGTGTCTGCGCGAGGGAAGGGAACAGTCTGCAGACGGGTGCACGAGTGGAGGATGTGCCGGTGTCACCGCCGCCTCCGAACAGGCCTGAGGTCTGATGCAGCTGGGGTTATTCTGGGATGTAGCTCCGGGGCAGGTGGGAGCAGGGGGAAACGCAAGGGTCTGCAGCCATGCTGTCCTCTGCTCGTGTTAAAGGTCCAGTCCCTTAGAAAAAATGAAAACATTTTAAACAGAGGCTCATTTGGTCCTTTATCCATGTTTTGAGCGCACATTCACTCACTGCTGAAGGCAACATGCTTAAAGGTGCAGTGTGTATGTTTTTTTTTGGTCACTTCTACCATTACAAAACAATTACCGACTGGCATTTTCATGAATTAATATCCACTTCAATGTATTACCTGCCCCCCATCACCCTTAAATGAGCCCATTAATGTTTGTTTACATGGGAGTCTCTATGGGGGCTGCCATTGTTTTTACAGTTGTCCAGAGTGAAGGTTCTCCTGCAGGCTCCGAGGGGTGAGCGTGAGGTGATGGATGCAACGTGCAACTTCACCTCTAATCGTACACACTGCACCTTTAAAAACACCGGGCTCATACATGCATGTGAGCGTACACATAAAACAGCATTGTACTTCTTTTGGGTTCCTTTAAATGGGGGAATCGGACCCAGTTCTATGGGATACAAACAGATGAGAGCGGCTGCTCACTGTTCATCTGTGAACTGTATTCGCTCGGGGCCGGGGTCAGGGTGGGGGGGGGGGGCGGGGTCAGGGTGGGGGGGGGCCGGGGGTGTCACCGCCGCCTCCGAACAGGCCTGAGGTCTGATGCAGCTGGGGTTATTCTGGGATGTAGCTCCGGGGTCAGCGTCGGCCGAACCCATTAAAAGTCCGTGGGAGATAAAGGAGCCGTCACGTTGACAATCTGAGGGAGGCCGTGTACGACGACCTCTGAAGGAGAACGAGGGCGACAAAGCAGAGGGTGCAGACCTCACATCTGAGGGTCTCCAGCCTCAGAGAGCACACACACACACACACACACTCCTTCTCCATGCAAATGCGGCCAGGGGAGGTCACACCACCGAGTGTTTGCTCGAGTGCTTCTCGGTGGGATTAGAATGTTCAACAGGCAGACGCAGCCATTTGAATAATTGTTTTCAAATGTCTTTCTTGATATCAAGATCCCATTACTTACCATTCTGCACACTTTGAATGCTGGGCCTGAAACGTGTGTGTGTGTGTGAGAGAGAGAGAGAGAGTCTAATGGAAAGCACTTATGCAAGACCATGGAGACTCGGCGAGGATGCGGAATAAATGGAAGCACAGAGACACTTGATGTGGATCGGCTCATTAAACGCACAAGTGGACGCTGCAGCCACCGTAGGATGGAGATAATGGCCTCGCTGTCGTCTGTGCGGTTTCAGGGCGGCGGCGCACGCACACGACACTTCAGTGACTTTTTCATCTTCAAATCAATATCCATCACATGCAATTTGTATGGGGGGGAGGGCGTGGGGGGCTGTTTGGACATGGGGGTCCCCCCGCAAGCTTAATATGACATTCGGGGGGAAACACACACTCGGACATGCGCCGCAATAGATTTAACACAGTGTTGTAACCCAACAGCACCTGCTCTACAACACACACACACACACACACACACACCTTCAGGTGTCAGTCCACATCCCATATCTCCAAACTCAGAGGAAGGAGGGCTCTCACTTAAAGGCACAGTGTGTCAGATTTGAGCTGAAACGGATCCTCTGGCCTCCTCATATCGAGGCAGCCATGTTTTGGCTGAACGTCGTGAACCAATGAATATTCATTCTACACTGGAATGGCACCGGCCCCGACCTTAAGAAGCACGACGACACCATCACGTAATACTGATGCAACCAATAATAACTTTTACATCTATCGTGACAGTTAAAGGGTGAATTGAACACCTGTGAGAGTAGAACTGCCCCAGTTCCTCCTCTCCCTGCACTTACAGAGAATTTCACAACCGTAAAAAGCCCTCAGACTGAATTATGTGACAGAACATAAAATGTCATCATCACCGATGGCCGACAGCAGAAAAGCAGGCATAATACAAACACACATATCCGTCACACACACACACACACACACACACACCAGACAAACAAGTGGCAATCACAACATGGCTGGATAATTTGTTTTCCCCTCCGTCTCTGCCTCCAATCTCCCACCCTGTCATCCTTCTACCTCCTTTCCCCTCGCGAGGCGGAGGCGGTCGCTAGGCGACGGGCAGCGCACAACAACGCGGCCCCTGCGACTCGTTGCCGGCGCGCCCGCGTGATTTCAGACAATCGACAACAGGGCTGAGGGCGCTTTCACGCGGCGCGTGTGGGGAAAAGGTGATGAACGCTATGAATAGAGAAGTTCCTTCGGCTCCTGAAGAGGCGCCTCTCGACACAAGTGTGACACCGCACCTGCATTCGAGCTTCCCCTTCACAGGACGGCACAAAATAACACGAAGAGGAGCAATGAATCCGTCACGATATGATTTTAATTCACTGCTGCTGGAATGAAAGAGCTCGAGTGGCATCGCAACGGCCCCCACGCTCGCAGGTGGAGGACGTACGTTGTTTGCGCAACGACAACTTCCGGATTAAAGCTACTCTCGCTTGCCGACGCGTCTCCAGAAAGCGAGTCCTGAAGCGTCGGAGGCATCGAAGACAATAGCGCCATCTAGGAAATACATAAGGCTTTGGTTGGAGCGTCCCTCCGGCGAAGCACGCACGGCAACGTAAGCGTGGCGCAAATCATCAAAGGACATCGTTGATGCGTTTTGTGGCGGTGCCGTCACTGCGCAAGCGCGGACGGGGACAGTCTGACGCACGTCGTCCCGTCAATGCGCAACAGAAGACGGGGATCGCGGCTCATTTTCCGTGAGCACCCACGGGTGACATTCACAGATTTGTTGAGAGGTGATGGCGCGAGTCGCTTACAGAGGTTACATTCGGAAAAAACAAAAAAAAAATCAAAGTCACATCGTCATGGCTTTACAAAAATATACATTTTGTGGGCATGCAGAGGAAGGTGGAGGGAGGGGTGGGAGGGGCCGGCGTGAAAAAAAAAAAAGAGTTGATACACCCCCCCCCCCCCCACCACCACCCCCCCCCCACACACACACACACATCAGTTTACAAAAACGGGCTTAAGAAACAAAATGGCACTTTACTGGGGCTATAGAGCCGTTAACAATCCCCAAGGGCAGCATGACAGCCACACACGCGCACACACATATACAAGGACTAGGCAGATCCTGTCTCAGCCAAACCGTTCAATAAAGATTAAAAAGCACAGGGTAAACAAAGAGTGTCCTTCTTTTTTTTCTAGTTTTTTTTTTTCAAATGTTCTCCCACAAATTTCGAAAGAAAGAAGGGAAACATCAGGCCTCAGTCCACAGACTCGCATCACGACCTGAGTAAGGTTTAAAAGAAAACCTTGCTGCTCCGTCACCTATCGCACTCACTAATAACAGGACCCTAGAAGTCAAACACAAACCTGTAAGTCTGCTCTATTATTTGTTTTGTTGTACTTGTAAACTCGATGTGATATGTTGAAGGTCATTTATTTGAGCGTAATGATCCAGTGATTCTTCCCCGCCTGCTGGTTTCATGTTGCTGATGGAGGAAAAAGGATTTGAACATGATTCGTTTCACCCCCAAAACAAACAAAAACTCAACGGTCAGGCCTCCGACGCCGTGGCAGTCGTGTCCGCTTCCTGGCTCTGCTCTGGGGCGGGGCCCAGTGGTCCCGCCCACCACAGAGACAGGGTGTTGTCTTGTCGGACCTCTTGCGGCGGCGGCGGCGGCGGCGGCGGCGTCATCACGGCTCCGCACCCCTCACCGTCGGAGGCCGACTCGCCATCGCTGTCGCCGGGCCAAGGGAACTGCCGCTGGCCACTGGAGGTCGCCAACAACGGCATGAAGGGATGAATGCTGTTCGTGACGGGGGGAAAATACAAGAAAACAAATCAAATAAAGACACGGTGCAGTGATTGCATGACCGTGGGTAAAACTCAGTGAATCTATATCTATATCTAATCTAATCTATAATCAATGAATGGGACAATCCAGAGATTATGTAACGTTTTTTGCTCACTTAAGAGCCGATAACTGACCTCTCACCTTACCTGATGCCATTGGTGCAGTCCCAGTGGGCCTGGAACCTCAGCTGGGTTTGCAGGAGGTCCTCGTCACCGTCGGGGGGAGCCGTCTGGGTGTCCCACACCGACACAACACCCTCCGTGTCGCCGCTCAGCAGGTACCTGCCCGACCTGCGACACACGGACGCGTCAACACGTTGCCGACACGCCGTATTGACTGTATCGTGCGTGGACGCCACCCCTCATCTTGGACGGCGCCAACATCTCTGATCTCATGAAGGAAGGCCGACGCCAAATCCACCGATCTCACATGTCGCTCATGCCTGAAAACAGCTTCGGTCACATCCACTCACATGTCCAAGTCGAAGTAGATGCGCTGGTTGGTGGCCACGTTCCTCTTGAGTGAGAACACGACCTTTCCCGGCTCTCTCAAATCCCAGCACAGGATTTCGGGATCCTACAGAGGCAATGCGGACACACAGAGGCCAGTAGATACACATTCTTCTGTCTGGCCGTTTACGCATGGACACGAGAACGCCGAGATTCAAAACTGGCAATACAGATGACGAAATAATAAAAGCAATAAAGAAAATACGTGACGGACTATCTTCTACAAACCCGTTTGGAAATCAAAATCCAAAAAAAAAGTGCATGAAGTAACTGTAGCTTTGATGTTTTAGATCCCCGGGTGTCAAACGTACGCGTAGCGAGATGAGAAACATTCATTCAGGAGATGTAGCTATTTCAAATGTGTCCACTGGGGGTGCGCGCAACACTGTCGAGCAGTTGCTGTGCGTACAGGTCGTTGGGCAAACCGTGCTAATGGTGTGTGTGTGTGTGTGTGTGTGTTCACCTTGCGCCCGCCGGTGTACAGGTAGTTGCCGTCGGGGGAGAAGAGCAGATGGGTGAGGCCTCCGTGGTGGCGGGTGGGCAGCAGAGCCAGCAGGGTGCCGTCCTGGCAGGAGTAGAGGCCGGCGCAGCGGGAGTAGGAGCCACAGGCGTAAACAGACTGACAGGGGCTGAAGGCCAAGCAGGAGATGATGCCGCTCTGGCCCTGCTTCTTCACTGCGCCAACGACAAGAGAGCGACAGCGCTTTACTCCCGAGCAGCCAAACGTCCGCAGCGCCACGAGGTCGCAGCCTGGATCATCTGTTTCTCTTTACGGCTCTCTCCGTTTCCCAAACGTCTTGCTTTTCGGGAAGAGACACATTTCTGGCACATGGCAGCCTCAGCAGTGGCTTGGCAGGAGCCTCCCGTTGTATCGCATAACCTGTTTTCGAGACTCGCCATACTTTTCTGCGTAATTTGCTGTTATTAGTTATCAGGCGGAGATGAAGGCGCCAAACACGGACGAAAGCGTGGACAGTGATGAAGTAGCGCAGCGGTGGTGAGGCTGCCAGCACAGCAGGGCTGGAGCATACTCGCGATTTACACTCAAAGGTTCGCCATATTTAGTTGTTGCCCTTCAACGCGATTGCTTTCCCATTTTGTGCCTCTACCTCTATCACTTCCTCATATTCAATTCAAGAGAACTGGCTCATTTCACTGCATGGAATTTTCCCCCCGTTGGGTGAAAAACACCAACGTACTGAAACGGCCGACGTGACTTATCCTTTTTTATTTTGTCTCTAATTATTTACCCATCGTCTCGCTTGTGGGCCGAATTCTCTGAGAGGCCAGCGATTAAAGACACGGAGCGACAAGATGAGCGTGGACAGTGTGGCGTGCACGGACGACCCACTCACCCACTGTGGGCCGCTCCTCGCAGTCTCTCCCCGGACGGTCGGTGTGAAAGACCCGGACCGTCTTGTCGAAGCCGCAGTAGAGCCGAGTGCCGTCCGGCGAGAAGCAGAGGGAGTGGGCCGCCGTCAACTCATCCAGGTGGTTGTAGGGCCGGAAACTGGCTCGCACCTCCCCATAAAATGCATCCCATAGGTGGACGGGGTTGTCACGGCTACTGCTGGCAAGACTGAGAAGTGGGGGGGGGAGGGGGAGAGAGAGAGAGAGAGAGAGAGAGAGAGAGAGAGAAAAATAATACATACATGCGATTTATGCCATCTTGATTCTGACCGCTACTGCGCCACCTCCATCTTGAGTGAGTGTATCAGTGCATCAAACCGGCCTCGTCCTCAGCACGCTCTTATTGATTCAGATCAGGACCCCGGACTGCAGTGCCCCCCCTTTAAATCTCTAATTACTGGGCACTGAAAAGATGCCAAAACATCACTGCGGCTCAATTAGACAAAAGGAAATTAGCCCCTACCGGCGCCGCCGTGTTTGATTATAGCCCCTCTGAGCGGCAGCTTTATTCCAGAGCCGGGGAAATGCCCAATTATAATGCTAGACCGCTGCTAGCTTGGAGCAAAGCCTGGAACCCGGAGCAACTTAGCCGAGCCGTAACGGGGGCCCTTATTCCCTCTCTACAGGAGGGGGCATCGACAACAAATGGCTCCTGGCAGACAGCGAGTTCAAGGAGCGCTGCGGGGGTGAGGGGGCGAGAGACAAAACAGGGGCTGTGAAAGGAGGAGGGAGGGAGGGAGGGAGGGAGGGAGAAGCAAAACCAGTTTGCTGTAGGTGTGATTGGAGCATTGGAAGCCCGACCTTTCATCCACCTGCCTCAGCCTTCAACAATCCAGCCCCGCGCTGGTCCGACCCCCCGGCTGCGCTCTGCAGGAGCTCCCGCGCTGATCTAAGGCAGGTGAAGAGCACCTGCCGTCAGCTACTCCTGCTCTCCTCATCCTCGTGACAGGCAGGTCTTTGTGTGCGGCGCTGGCAGACACACACACACACACACACGCACACACACACACACACAGAGAGCCACCCAGGCGTGGTTCGTTGTCCGCGCAAAATCATTTGCTGATCATTTTGCCGTTTGCAAAACTCTCATCTCTGATCGTCCGCGCTGGCCTCTTCCCCTCTCTCAGCGATGGCCGTCCGATGTTAGAGGCGGCGCGGTGCCAGCGCTGGGCCAGAATCAGAGGCTGGGGGGGGGGGGGGGGGGGGGGGGAACGCGCGGGGGGGGGGGGGGGGGGGGGGGGGGGGGGGGGAGTACAGCTGGCCTCTACCTCGCTCACCGCGGACGATCTCATTCTCCACGGTGACGGCAGGGTGTTACTGACGCTGGCCTCACTTCACAGCGTGCGCGCTGACACGCAGTGATGTCACAATCACGCCATTGTGAACGTCTGGCCGTGGCGCGCGCCGGCTCACACGCAGAGACAAAGACAAGAGACGGAAAAGAAAAAAAAGAAAAAAGAAAAAAAGAAAAGAGGCGTCGGGGGATGGTGGGGCCCTTTGGGTGTCGTCTGGGCTCCCGAGCGCCGTGAGCCACAAAGTGCCGGGGGTCTCAAACGGCGGCGTGAGGTGGAGGCGGACGAGACGAGACGAGGGCCGGCGCTCCACTTGTAATGAGACGCATCAGAAAGCTTTTACGGCTTCTCTCCACGCCAGCAGCAGGTTCCCATAACGAGCGCAAATACCACTGGGATCAGAGAGTGAGTCACAGGCATGTACAACAATACACACCTACATGCAGGTAGTCCGACAGGCGGGGTCACACTCACAGGATGAGGCCCCCCGACAAGTAAACAGAGCGCTATTCACCCTCTACAGACGCTGCAGAGCTAATTCTGCGCGAAGAGTCATCGCTTCATGTGGCAATCTGAAATTCAACGTGAATTTTAATGTCTCATCTCTCCACCCACACACACACACACACACACACACAGGCTTCGAGGATGTTCCTGCAAAATGAATGCTTTTCAATCCCACTTTTTTCCCCACTTTGTGATTTTAAAACTGGTCTCACATCTACGCGCAGCCGTGTGCAGCGATGGGTGAACGTTTCGAGGTTTTGTTTCACCCCTGTGCTGCAAACTTTGAATGTATTTCACCTCTGAAGGATCAGGGAGGTGCGTCTGAGCTCATCTTAACCCAACATTACTGCTTTTAAATTCAGATGGGGTGCTGGATTTTACGATTCCTCCGGTGAAACGCGATAAATGTGGCGTACGGATCACGGTCTTGAACACACAGAGTCCGGCAAAAACATCAAGGTCAACTCACAAGCACGTGTCTGGATCCAGAGAGTTCATCTTAGGGTACCAGCAGTAGTCGTAGATGGTGTCTCCCTCTGCCATCCTCAGCACTGGACTCTGTCACACAGCAACAGACAGAAGAGATGTCACCCTGCTGGGGTCTACTGGATATGAGCCGGTGCTGGTGACAAGACCCTGTCACGCTTTTCCTCATTGTCACGTTTCTTGTCAAAAGTCTAAGAAATGAGTAATGCAGTCAAACAGCAACGAGGAATTTCAGGTGATGGAGGTAAACAAGTGAATCGAATATATATATATATAACATAGGTCTCGCTACATTCCGACACCTTAAAGATCAAGTGTTTACGACTTTGATCCCAATGACTTCCATTCGTTTCTGTCCCACCCGCATGTATGAATTTAGTTTTCATGTTTCCAGATTGGTGATTAAATTCACTGAAACTTTACTTTCACCTGTCCCGTGGGAATAATGAGACATGTGTGCAGACACTTGCAGATTCTTTCTCCTCACCATTTCCTGTAGCAGGTCCCAATTGTAACTGTAAATCTCTGGTGGCAGGTTGTACACGCGGAGGACATTGTCCGCACTGTTGGTCAGAATACAGGAACCATCGGGGGCCCTTTGTTGCGGGAGAGGAGACAGAGAGGATGGTGTAGTCGTGGTTTTGAGCTGTGAGAATACATGTCAACAAACAACATTGGTCAACAGAGGATTTCATCTTACCATTTGCAGCCTTTCAGGTAATTCTCTGACAGGCTGGAGAACTCGGTCCAGGAACCGGTGAGCATCTGGGGATTCTGGGTAAACTCCAGGCTGAGGCTGGAGGCAGGACAGAGGGAGTCAGATTGCATACGTTGCACAACAAACTCATCCATCCTGCAGGAGAGTTACGTTTCCAATACAGTTTGTCCAGCGATGAGTGATAATGTTAAACGTTCAATCAGTTAAAGGTGCAGTGTGTAAGATTTCTGTCCACTTCCGTCACTACTATCTGTAGAAATAGAATTTCCAAACAATTCTAAACTGACATTTTTATCAAAGTAAAAATCACCTTGATGAATGACTTGCTTTTTACATTCCCCTAAAATGCGTGTATATGTATATGTTTATGAATGAATGTATATTTACATGCGGAGCGGATCCTCCCTATGGGGCCCCGCCGTGTTTTCACAATAGCCTAGATGACAACCGAGGGCTACCATAGGTGCTCCTGCCCGTTCGAAAGGGAGGGGTGAGCTGATGGACACAACGTGCAACTTTACCAACGTGTCACCAAACCTTACACACTGTACCTTTAATGCTCTCGCACTTTCTGCTGGCCACCTTCGACATGAGCACAGGCAGACAGAGCGGTGTCTCACAGCGCTCACGAGCCACGTATACGCGTCCGCATAGCTGCAACCGCTCAGTTCAAAATCTAACAGTGACACGTTTCCTTGCTCTGTCTTGTTGACGTTGGACCACGAAACTGAAAATGGACAGAGTGGAATCGGCCTGTCATTTCTCTCGACATCCTTGCATTTACTAAAAAATCCGCCGCTCACCAGCGCACCCATAAAAGTTTCTTCGCAAACTTAAGTGTAACTCATCCTCGCCCTCGCTGCGTAACGCCGCCACCTGCCAGAAAAACGCTGCTCGAAATAGCCCGGCAGGTGGTCCGCCCTGCCAAGTATCTCCATTCTGAGTTATGTGGAGCCAGAGGTTAAAAATAAACCCGACTGCTTCCTCCGCTTACAGCTGTGGTTCAGCGGGGCTGTCGGCAGAGCCACCATTGGCATCGCACTCCTCCTTTGCTTTTGTTTCATCTTCTTCGTTGTGGCGTCCGTTTCCATTCTCGCGACAATCCTCTTCCTCCTGCCCTTCGCACCCCCTTTCCTCACATGGTGACGGTTCTCCTGTGACAAGAAGAGAAATGAGTCCCTCATCACAGTCTCTCATCCAAACTGATTGACTGCATGCACCTAAATGCGTTATTTACTTTGTGCTGTGGGGGCTGGGTGTTCCAGCGGCAGACCAGGCTGTGCTGCCGTCTCTTCGTACGTCGTGACAAGCTCTGCAACTTGTTCCGGCAGCAGACTCATTTTCAGTCGCTTCGCCGCCGGAGGGGCCCCTTCCTCTGGGGTCTCCACGATCTTTAAGTCCTCTCCTGCAGGAAGAGCAGGGGGGGGCTGTTGTGGGGGCTCACCGTCGGCTTCCGCATCCTGCCCCGAGGCCGAAACACCTCCGCTTTCTCCACCGCCTGCCGAATCGGACATCTGTCGGTGTGTGTGTGTGTGTGTGTGTGTGTCTGTTCCCGTCAAGTCCCCTCGTGTGGGTCTGAGTGATGGTTGTGTGATGGTTGGCTGTCAGACGTGGGTGAGGTAGGTGCTACTGGGATAGTGCTTCTTCCTGCAGTGTGGGTGCTTGAGTCTGCTGAGGGCGGAGGACATCACAGCACCAAATGGCCTGGGGGGTGGGGTGGGATGGGGGGGAGAGCGGTTAATGCCAGAGAGGAGGGGCAGGTGACAAAAAAGATGAAATGTCCCTTCACATGGGCAGGGTAAAATTGAAGAAAAACACAACCACAGACGAAACAGGTGGATTATGGGCCGCAATGCACGAATTCACCACTAGATGGCACTCACACCATTACACCAAGCTTTTCAAAACAAGACTTAAAATGCATGTATCAAAACAGGAAGGCGGGAAACGCATAGAATACCATTCGTATTTCACGGTTTTCCGTGTCATTCCCCTAAATAAACAGGAAAGACGACGGGGTCTCTGCTAGCATGCTACCTCGCCACTACGTGTCACTGAAAGCTTCACACGGCGCCTTTAATTGGAATACTGTCGAGACCCACGCTTGGGTGATTATCCTCCATTCCTGCAGCCACTGAGAGGCTGCATTTCTCTCCAGTACATACGAGTATTGTATATCGAATTTCAGCTTTTAAAACAGCAATATCAACACGCGTCGTGTTACTTGTTTGGAGGAATGACTCACTGCCGACAGACACCTGTAGCTAGGGACGTGCCAGCCACTCCGAACGAGCATAACTGTCGGTTTTTCGAGCTTTAGTCTTTCTACGTGGTAACAGAGTCAGCAAACCTTACGCTTTAACGCTTGTGTGTCCTCCCCCTGTTTGAAAATCTGACGAGCGACCGTGTAAATGAAGGCGAAGCGCTCCCTTTCAGTCCCACGGCGAGAATGCTACCAGCTCGCGTTAGCGCCCGTTAGCATTAGCCTCGACTAGCCGCACGATGCTACATACCTGTGCTGTGGCTTACTGCTCGCGCTGTGGTTCAGTTTGGCCTCGCGCGCGCTTCTCCTCGCCGGTAGCAACGTTTCAACAACGGCAGGAGAGGGCGAGCAACGCGGAGAACCTCGTACCGTCCTCTTACTTTAGGACTTTGTCTACATTTAGCAGCTCATTACGAGTTGTAAACAGTGCGGGCGGCCATGCGACTCCTAGTATCGCGAGAATTGCACAACTAACGGTATTTTGGGCTCACACGGTTTGTTCACTTTTTCAGTAGACTGCTACTACTACAACTGCTATTATTCCTACTACTTATAATACTACTAATGATAAATATAAATTAGTCTGAAAATGGGTGTCTGATAATATATCATTAGTAGCACAACTACTACTCTAGGATAATAATAAAAAATAATAATACTAATAATAATAAATACTAAAGTACAGTAAGAGTTAATTATAATCGAATACACACAGCTGTCCTTGGGTGTCTAATATGGATATTATTAATATAGTAATTCACTAAAAGCAAAATAGTACAAAGAAATACCAAGTTGTTCATTGTTGAAAGTAACAATAAATTAGTTTCAATGATCATGGATTAAATAATTCAGGAAATAGATAAGGTGCCATTCACGGCCCCACACATCCAGCCATAGACAATGATAATAATAAGAAATTAAAATTCACGTTCAAAGGAAGAGAATGAGTGAGACTGAATCATCAATTGCTAAATGCTATTTATTCAGTATTTATTTTGTTCTTCAAACAAACAAAAGCCAAACTATTTACACATCATCTTTCAGTTGTTCTTTTCCAAAACAGTTTCGTTACACAGATGCTGTTATTTTAACAACATTCAGAGACTTATTGTTAAGCAGGTGGAGCAGAGCTGACTGGGTTATGGAGCTTTTTCATTGCTGAGGCGGCAGTTTCCAGAGCTACAGTGAACCAGAGGATCATCTTCAGAGTCCAGGCCCGAAGAGGACCTTTGCGAGAGATGACAACCAGAGGTCTCGGGCTTTTTTCGACAACACAATGCTGCAGTTTATCCAATCATAAAAGCCTTTGTAGTTCAGTAAAACAAACTGCACACAGCTACAGTTCACTCTTATAAGACAGACTGACCGACCGACTGACCAACGACTAATCCTATACAGTATCGGCTTCTTAAAATTGTCAAACATTTGGTATTCTTCAAAGTAAATCAGCATCAATTCACCTGTGACGACACACACTGGAGCCGACTGTGGCGGGTCAATCTCCAGGAGAACCTCAGCGGGTCGAGAAGTCTGAGCTGATAGTGTCTCATAAATATCAGTTGCCACATTGATTTAAAAACTGCATATTGCTTCGTCATCAAAGACACAAAGTAGAAAAAAAAACAAAAAGAAAAACTTACCGCCGACTAAAAGCATTTATCTCTCAAATCCAATCGGATTCTCACACACGGAACAAGACACTACCCACAGTTTGCGAGGATTCTCTTTCCAGGCGACGCACGAGCGACCGGTCGAGTCGTTGAACTATTCGATGTCAGCCGAGACGGCCAGAAAGAGCTGAGGCCGCTCGGACCACTTCAATTTTTAGTGTCAAAACCCAACAACTTGTGCAAGCTTGGGATGTTTCCTCAAAACTGTAAAAACAAAAAAAGTACCTCATAGCATCCAAACGATTTAAGTCCCTGGAGTGTAATAACAATGAAAGAGGGGGGGAGGGGGGGGGGGCACCCAAAAGCCCTAATTTGGTTTGGGATGACCTGCCGCTCTGGTTCATTTTAGCCTCGGATGGGAGCCACCAGCAATAACCACCTGACAGTGACGAGTCAGCGTATCGCACCCAGTCAGCCCAGCTCCACGTGGTACAGTTCTTAGCCTGCACTTTCAGCAATAATCTACAAAGAAAACCTAAACAAACCCACTCGTCATTTTTTAAGGAAAACCAAAAGGGCAACATAAGCCAACCACCTGCACAATCGGATTAATCAAAGACCCCCTTGCCGCGCGTTTCTCCAGCCAACTAGGAATTTTCGCCTTGATTGGACGTACATCTTTTTTTCTTTTTTTTTTTTTAGCAATATAATACAGGATAGACAGTTCTGTGAGCCAGCAGGAAACGGTCTTCTTTCTTTAAACGCAAGAGGTGGTTTCCGACTCAACTTTTGTCTTTAAGAGAACATTTTCAGTTGGCCATTCGAGACCGAGCTATACAATTTAAGGCATGTCGAACAGAGAAAGAAAGCAAAACCTATCGAGGGGAGAGAGAGGGAAAAAGAAAAAGAAAAATCAAAACACAAACGTTTACATTATTTACAGAGCTCGGCATCTATAGCGCCGAGCTGGCGTGTCTGTACTGTGTGGTCTGGTGTCGGTGTAGCCCTGTTGTGTGCAGACGCGCTTCCAGAGGAGCGCCAATGTAACTGCTGCTGCTGCTGCTGCTGCTGCTGCTTTTGCTCCGAGTGTGCATGTAGTGTCTGCAACTCCTTTGGACTCTTGAATCTATGTGACGTGTAGCTACCTGTTTGTGTCTCGTGTTGTGTTTCAAAGTCTTTTGTACAATTCTTTCAGTTCATCCGGCTCCGCAGCTGCAGGGACCGACGGCGGCTCAGGGTGTAATCCAGCCGCGCGTTTCCCGGCCGACAGTTTCCCCGCCGGGCTGGTGCCGCCGGCGGCGGCGACCCGACGCCTGCAACACAGATGGAATCCCTGGTTGATGAACTTGTGACTTCATCTGGTCACTGTCCCAAGTAATAATGCCAATGGCCTGCCCAGTCCAAGGTCAAGACAGAGAAGTTTCTTAGTTCAAAAGGCCAGGTTTGGGGTTGACTGGTTTCATGGATTTTGGCTGTACATTAGATCCTCCTTGGAGAGGGCAGCGAATGAAGCTCAGCCAGAAGCCTGGGAGAGGACAAAGGGGAGGGCACATAGCGTCAAAAACAATCACGTTAGAAGTAGTCACACAGCCGTGTCTGTTTCTCAGCGAATCGAGGAGACGCCTCACCAATGCCAAGAAGTTTGCCTTCTGCAGTCACGCCACAGCTCTCCAGGCAGTCACCGGGTCGGGAGATGGAAGCATCCTGAAGGTCTGCCACTCCCGCGTGTGGGCGAGCCGCCTTCGGTGGGGCCATCGAGCGCCGCGTCCTCCTTCTCTTCCACGGGTAAATATCAGTCAGTCTCAGAGATGCTGCAACACATCCACCACCCTTTGTCCATGTGGTTTTCCCTTCCGTCCCCGTCCATTTCAGGGTTACTGGCAAACTAGGGGGAAACTCACAGCATCTTTCATCTCAAGCGATTTCCAAAAAGAAAACAAAAGGAAAAAAAAAAAACAGAAAAAAGATTGTTTTTTTCTCAAAGAACATTCACTCTATGTGATCAAATGTCTCGTTAATTTTCCTTCATCCGTTTGTAAATTTTCTCTCTACTCTTTTAAAGGTAATACAAAAATATGACTATGTACAGGAGGTGGGAGAAGACGCCCCCTTCTCGAGTCTCTTGTTTCAGTTTGGGAATATCGTTTTTTTTTTTCAGTGACTTCGTCAAAGTCGCAGCGATCCTCCTGGTGTGTAATTGTGCTCCCATCCCCGAAAATGGTACCTCACAGCTTGAATGAACAAAAGTGCATAGGTGAGTTGTTGAGGGCAGGGTGTGAGTGCTTATGAGGGCTGAGGTCACGAACCAGGAGAACTCCTATCCCCGCCTCAGGCCCCTAAAGGGTTCTGCAGCCCCGCACTCCGTTCTACACAAAGCGGAGCCCATCCTTGATTTCCCCTCCTTTGCTCCACAGTTGATCATCGAGTGTCAGAATCCACATCCACGCACCGAGGTCCAGTTTAGGGGGGGCCTCGTCCGTTTTGTTGCATCTCTTCGTCCTCGAAAAAATCCAAAGCCACTCAAGTGTCCGTATGGCAGAAGCGCACTTGCAAACCCCACCCGTCTCGTTTTAGAACAAAAAGAGAAAAAACTAAACAAAAAACAAAACAAAATATAACTGCACCCACAGATATCCATGTGGTTTGTAAACAACCAAAGCTCCAGTATGGAATAGAAAGAGTCCTTTCTTTGAATTCTTAGTCACTGTTTGTACGACCAGGATTGTAGAGGCAGTGTGTTCAACTGTTTCCATCCCAAGGTTTCTTCTTTTCTTCTCGACTGAAAATCATTAAAAAAAAGACCTCGCTAAACTCTTTGAAGCTTTTTTTTTTTTGTAATCTTTCCATTTTGAAATCTTCTGAGGAAAAAAAAAATAATATCTGGTATCAGCACGGGTTTCTTGTCATTTTTTTGGAATACATTCAATATTTTCTTAAGAAAGAAATAATACGCACACACACTTCACATGGCAATAATGAAACAAAAATTAAGGAGGAAAAAAAATTTTTAAAACAACAAAAATAGCAGCCCCAAGTGCTCATCATCTTAGTCCAAATACTTTTTAAACTTTGTATATAATGTATATATTCATATATATTTTTCATTAAAAAAAGAAAACTCGTCATTATCAAATTGCAACAACGAATAAGTAACACAATATGCTAACATTTCATGCACCGTTCTGTGCACTCGCACATAAAGATGCTAGTTCTTTTTTGTTTTTTTCAGAGTCAGAAACTCGACACCTTTCATTCACAAGTTCGAGAGCTGACAAAAGGCAATGTGATCACACCCCCAGGAAAAACACGCTGGACTAACCTTCCGATGGATCACCCCTAGACTGAACTAGAATTACTTACAAACTTACATACTTTACATACACTGTGCTGAGCACTGACGCACGTCACACCTGCTCTCAAAAAAGAGTTAATGTCTCAATGGCCACGCACCCTATCCAAGTTCTTAGGCACAAATGTGCATTCATACACATACGAAAAAAGCACATGTATTCAAAAATGAGTACCTGTAGTCTTAACTCATTTCTATGAACAATAAATGAACATCTGAAAAAATCTCTCTCTCATACCGACACATACACACATGTCTCATTAAGATGCGCACACAGTAATGTCCCTCATGATTCGCCCTGTCTACCAGTCCTCACAGGTCTCGAGACAGACCCCCCCCCTGGGGAGGAGCTAAGGGAAATAAACTAGTGGTGGTCATCGCGTTATGAGCGTGAAAGCTTGACATTTACAAAATGCATGTATTTTCTAATTCGTCTATCAGGGGATGAAGAGCTGGTGAGAGAAAGGATGTGTTGTGCAATTGCCCTCCCTCTGTCTCTTTCATTCATTCATTCATTCACTCTCGCTCAAGACATGGAGATCATGTCCCTATTTGGAGAAGGGACACGCACACACACACACACGCGCACGCACGCACGCATGCGCACTCTTAACATGAGAATACAAAATTATCCGTTTCAACGAAACAAAAACAAAACAAAAAATAAAGACAAAAATGGCCTCTTATGTATCATACATCTTGGTAAGCAACGAAAGAAAAAGAAACATTGTGCAGACTGGTATATTACGAACAAATACCAACCACCTCACATCGCTCGCTCGCTCGCTCACTCACTCACGCATACACATTCACAAAAAAATATTCACTTCTACAACTAACCCCATTTGTTTGATTTTTTTGTCGTTTTCTTATTTCTTTTTTTAGGCAAGTGCAAATCTTCAAGTTTTTTTTTTATAATCCATTTTTCAATAGCTTGTCTTTTTATATAAACGTAAAAAAATGCTAAACAAGAGAAATATCAACAGTGTTTGTCTTTTGAGAAAGGATTTGCTCTCTGATAAGGTTTCAACTAAAGGTCCCCCTGACTTTGAAAACAGCCTGACCATTCACCCCCACCGACTGGTTCACCGCCACCCCCCCTTCCAGTTCCGATGCACATGCTCTCACTCTCTCTCACACACACACACTGACACGCACACACACGCGCGCACACACACACTGTATGCTCACTGATTCCTAACACTCTCACATACATACGGACAAAAAAAAATTCAAATCCCATCTCAATAAAGTGCATTAGTTCAGTATAAGGTGCTTAATCTTTTGAGTGCCAGAGGATACCCATCTTCCTTTTCACCTAACCCCTCCAGACCCCCCCCCCCCCCCCCCCCCCCCCCCCCCCCCCACCGCCCCCGTCCCCGGTGATCAACTGGTGCAGCGGGGAGCCTCTCTTCTTTCCAGAGGGAAGGAAAGAGTGGGAGGCGCAGATCCAGGCGCCTTCACCCAGCACCTCCCCCCCCTCACATTCACTCCCTTCCTTCCTGACCCCCACCCATCCAAAACCCCCGGTTCCCCCAGCAGTGCACATTCGTCATCAGGTTTGTCTGATTAAAAGACAGAAGGCCTCAGGTAGCTATTGCTGCTGCGCTGCGTCACATCAGTAATCCTCCACCATCTCCATCTCATTCAGGCTCATACACTCGCCCGTGTGGAATGAGTACCCTGCAGGAAGAGAGAGAGAGAGAGAGAGAGAGAGAGAGAGAGAGAGAGAGAGCAGAGCAGAGTCAGCGGAACTTCAAGCAAGGTGGCGGTATTAAAGATGCAATTCGGAGGGGGTGCAACTTTAAAAAGCAATGATCCGAGACAGTGTTTGTCATCACTTTCAGATGTAAACTCACAAATAGTTTGAAAAGTACAACTAAATGTACCTTGGATTCTTTATTCTAAACAAATCCACGATGTTGCATGCTTAGATTGCAGACAAGTAGTTTACAATATTTTATATTAATAATAATAAAAAATTAATATTATCATGGCATAGTCATCGAACACTCTTTGTTCTGATGAAAGTGTGTCTGATGACCGTTTAGATTCCGGCAGCATTGTGAATTCAGGTACTTTGAACACTAGGGGGAGTCGATCTCTCTGAGCCAAACACACTGCCCTTTGTTTGAGATACATAACCTGGAAAATATTTGGATTAGACTGATAATGATATAATGTAGCCTGTCAGAATCTAAGACAGGGTAATGTCCTAAATATGGCTAAGATATGTGTGTGTGTGTGTGTGTGTCTTTGTATCAGGGTTTAGATTTTTTTTATGTTACGACGATGAGAGGCATGTTGGAAACAGCATTTCTCTCATTGCAGGAGCAAAACAAAGTATGGATCTCAGTCTACAAACGATCCTTTCTCTGCACCGCGGAGAGCAGACATTTCTTTGGCCACCTGCTTCCACCTAACTTCAGCAGAGGGCCATACCCCATATCTGTGCTCAGTTACATAAATTAACTTCAGAGGTGAGACAGCGCTCGCTGCATCCTACTCACCAGCTGGACTGGGTGCGAAACAAGCCACGAGGAAAGACGTAAAAAAAAAAACATGTTGCTCATTCAGCAGGTTGTTTGCGAGCATTTGCCGAGTTTGGACTCCGGCAGCTGATTCACTTTTCCATTTCAACTTTCTGGTGTCTGTGAATTCAGCCTTTAATGTGGGAGGGGTGTGAAGCTGGCACCTTCCCAAGGACGGGCGGGTGGCGGCGAGGTCACTTACCTAAGATGCTGGGGTCAGAGTGCAGCATCATGGGCTGTTTCTTTTTCATCTTCCCCCCCTGGTTGTCATAGAGACCAGCCTTGCCCATGTGGTTGGCTTGAAACATGGACTGCAGGGTGCTCGGGTTCACGCCTCGCATCGAGTCCTACCGGAAGAGAGACGGAGGCCGCGTGAGGGGAGGGAATAAGCGCTTCCACACCGAGGTGAGCGGCTGAAATGGCGCGTATAAGCCTCATGACATTAATGGTCGGCGCCACCGAGATGAGGTAAGTGTCTATGGGCCGACGGCAGACAACAAAGACAATCGCACATCCAACCGCCTCAGTCACAGTGAGTGCACATGCTTGGATTTACCTGCAGAGGGAAGTTCATGTTCAATCCAGCCACTTCCTTTGATAACTGGGACAATAAAGGAGATGAGAGGACGCATTTAAAAAAAACACAAACGTGTCAACCGTGGCTCTTTGACAGGTCACGTTTCATTTCGTTCGTTCGAGTGCAGCTGGCCTACATTCGCAAATACGTCTATCGAGTGACTGCAGCCGGATGTCATCATGAAAGAAAGGATCAAAAGCCAGTTTTAACTATTGATGAGGCCAAACGCCGGAGTAATCGCTCGCTGCTGGGGAGCGAGAGGGGTTTAATGAGCAGAATAAATCCAGGCCCACCTGCTGCTGCTGTCTCTGTTGGTTGGCTTTCTGTTTGGCACGTCGCTCCAGAAACTGTTTGGCGAACTCTTTGGCTTCCACTGTGTCGCCCAGGTAGTACCGGATGAAGTCCAGCACTGCATAGGGAGACTCCACCTCCTTCAGATACGCCACAATGGCGGCAACTGGATTAAGAGACACACACACACATTCAAATCTTAGCGGTGTGGACACAGATTTAAGTGAACCCCCTCCCCCCCACACACACATACACACACACAGATGAATATTGTTATGTATAACAGTTGAACATGATGCCAGCAGCTGAAGACATGAAGAAGGTGAGCGGCCTACCGTCCAGAGAGGAGGTGGAGTTGTTGGCAGAGGTGTTGAGAGCGTGCAGCATCTGTTCACACCAGGTGGTGAAGCCGTCCTGGGGCTTCATGCCCTGCAGCAGCTTCAGCAGCTTCTCCTCTTCCTCGGTCCGCTTACGCCGCATCATGTATTGATCACTGCGCAGGAAGTAAAAAGCATGAGTCTTAAAAGAGCCTCGCAGTCAAACCCCAAATGCCTAATTCCGTATCACAGGTTTGCTCTATGCTTCCAGTACACACACATACGTTTACATACAACTGCTCCATCTGTACCGCCCGCGGCAGAAAACCGGCGGGGCTCGACTCGGATGGCATTTTGCGTACGACGTGGTGCGTTCACTGACTTCTAAAAATCGTAGAGTGTATACTCGGGTTGAGTTGGTGTAATGCGTTGACCTGTACCTGAGTGATGGGCTGCTGCGGCTGTTCTTCAAGCCCATGTTGTTGTTGCTGCTGCCACGCAGGCCGGACTGGTTCTTGACAGCCTCGTCCCACATGCCCATGCTGCCCGAGGAGCTTCCGCTGCTGCTCTTGCCCTCCATGCCCCCGGGCCCACCCCACATGCTACCACCCTCCCCCCACTGACTTCCCATGGAGGAGCTCCCCATCGACATGCCAGGGTGCTGCAAACGAAGAGAAACAGCGACCCGGTTATGGCTACGAAGAAACCAAAGCGCCACCGCCTGTGGGTGGACGTGAGACTCGAGACCCAACATGTTCAACTCACGCGATCCCTCTGCTGCTGGGCTCGCTGCTGCTGCTGCTGCTTCAGAAGCCTCTCCGCCTCCTGCTGCATCTCCATCAGAGCCAGAGCTGGGGACTTTCCTGCTTTGGTGAGCCCAGAGGAAGAGCCCCCACTCCAGCCCGAGCTGCCTGCCCCTGGACCCTGCTGCTGGGGGGCCTGCTGCAGTAACTTCATGATCAGTTCCTGCTGCTGACGACACTGCGTAGCAACAGGATGGAGACGGACTATGAGTTAAGAGTAACGGGGGCATTGGGCTTGATAAGGGAGCATTTCCAAACACAAAGGCCTGAAGGGAATTCAAGGGTGGCGAATGATTTGCCACTGTAAAGAAAAGAAGGCCACCGCCCGCAGTCCCACCTGCTTGCGTCGGAAGATCTCCTCCTCCTCCCTCCTCTTTTGCTCCTCTTGTTGCCTCCTCTTCTCCTCCCTCCTCTTACGCTGCTCCTCCTCCTCACGCTTCGCCCTGAGTTCAGCGTCTCGCCTCTCCTGCTGGAGCTGCAGCACGGGTAAAGCGCGACAGCGGTCACATACAGACGCCAGAGCGAGGGCCGTTCTTTGGCATTTCTCGGAAAACGAGGCACACAAACAGCGCGAGGCTCAAATTTGGATGGGCTCACATCTGCACCCACCTTTTGAAGCTGTTCGAGAGTCGGACCCTGAGTAGTAGGATTCATTGTTATGTCCCAAAGACTGGCTTCACCGCCTGCAGGGACGGAAAGTGGAAATGAGTATCTTATTGGCGGGGTCCGAGTTTGGACGGGACGTGTGGGAGCGCACGCGTAGATGAGTTTATGAGAGAGACATAGAGCGCTGGTCAGCACCTGACGGCTGTGAAGCTGAGGTATGCATGTCCCACATGGACCCTGTATCTGGCACTGACATCGATCTGTTCATCGAAGGCATCATACCCTGCTCACTGCACCTAGAACACATGGATTTTTGGTTAAAAAAGTAAACAAAATAAACACCAAAAAATAACAAAACAAACGCCAGAAACTAGGATGTGAACAAATGAATGGAAACTAATCGAGACAATAGTGGTGAGACCGTCACAACCCCCACCTGTTAATGAGCTGCATTAGCTGCTGTTGTTGGAGCTGCTGATAAAGAGCTGCTGCCGCCAGCTCCTGTTGCTTTTTCAGGCGCTCCTGGTCCAGGTTTCCCTGTAAAGGAAGGAAGGAAGGAAGTAGGGGGGCAGGGAGGGGGGGCAGGGGGTCTCCAGTCACTTCACTGTATCTTAAAACTGTTGACACCAAACACAAGCAGGCTCAAACTGTTTCCAGTCGCATACAATACTTGAACCAAATGAATTGACATTACAGTGGCACTGTAACACTCATAAAAAGAGTTATTTTTCAGCCACAGAACACGCTTGTCAACCCCCCCACTCCCCACTCCCCGCCCCCCCCCATAGGTGTGCTGAGCTCTGACTCACAGTCCCAGTGGAGCCCCGGGTGGGCTGCGGGCGCTGCGTTGGCGGTGGCTGTCTCACCAGCAGCGGCGGCGGGGACGGCCCCGGGGCGAAGGGCACGCGGCCCCACATCTTGATGACATCCCCCAGGGGCTGAAAGCCCTCGTCGCAGCCCCGCTTTACCAGCAGGGTCATGGTGAAGTAGCCGGCCTGGAACCACTCGCACATCTCCACCGTGGTGAACGGACCTGGCGGCACGAGCAAACGAGGTCACGATGCAGATCGCTGCGATTCAGCGAGAACACGTTTGTGTCGGCGAGTGGACGTAAGACTGTGTGTTCGGATGTTTGACAGTACCCTGGATTTCCCCCTGCGGGTCCTTGTAGAACCACTTCATGGCGGCTTCATGAGAGAGGGGCAGAGCGGCTGCGGTGTTCCTGCTTTCCTGCTGCTGCAGAGCCTGGGTGAAACACTCCTCCTCCAACGAGGTGTCCTGCAAGGACGCCACCATCTTTTCCGCCTCCTGCACAAGCAGGTGCGGCTTAATTAATCATTCAAAATCGAGGGGGGTATAACTGCGGCGCAAGCGATCATAATCTGAAAATAGTGCAGCGCGACACGAGATGAAGAGAGAGCCGCTCGAGACACGTTGTCCTCACCTGTTGCAGGTGCTTCATGCCCTCGTCGTCCTCATTGTCTCCTCCGGATGGAAGGAGGAGCGGAGCAGCAGAGGAAGGGGGTGGGGGAGGCAGACTAGAAGAGGTGGCGCTGGGGCTAAGCTGGACCTTGGAGCCCCCTACTGGAGCCAAGTCTGACAAAACAAAACAAAACAAACAAACAAAAAAACAGCGAGAACAAACATTAGGGAAAACAATGGGCCCTATTTTTAGTATTTCTATTCATGGGATGGGGATGATGTGGGTGGCTGAGCCACCTACTCGTTCTCTATCCGATACGACAAGACGAGCAAGTTCAGTAAACAAGATATTAGATTACTGGGGCTAAACATATTGGATATCAAACGGAAATGTCACCATGGCGTAATGTCCAAACCCACGCGCACATGCATGTGCACGCACGCACGCACGCACGCACACATACAAAAAGGATGTTAGACTGACATGAGAATGTACAGTATGGACCTGACATCAGCACAACAGCACGGGATGTGTGTGTGTGTGTGGGGGGGGGGGGGTTGAATATACATACCTTCACAGGGTGCACTGTTGGCCTTGACAGGGTGGCTGTTGCTCAGTTGAGCATGATCCATAACAAGGCCAGCGGTGCTGGGTTGGGGCAGCAGGGATGGGGGAGTACGGTGTATTGGAGGAGAGGAAGAGGGTGACGCTGGCTTTGCTTCACCATCAACGACTGCAGAACTCATTTCTTTGCACTCTGTGGAGGGACAGTGGAAGACGGGGATGTTTAAAAACTTTTTTTTTTTTTTTTTTAAACCTGTATGAAAGCAAGGTGATTTTACATTCTGAGATTGTGAAATGAGTGGAATAACAAGTTCACCTTTGTCCTTCTCTCCTTCGGCGCTGTTCCTCTCTGTGTCAGTAAGGCTCTCCTCCTCTTCCTCCTCCTCTATCCCCTTGAACTCCAACTCATCCTCCAGGATTGTCTCCTTGCCACCCTTCTGAACGACAACAAAACAAGTCAGTCACGGAAATCCACAGAGACCGTTAATCAGGGGAGAAGAGGCCAACTTCACAGGAGCCGGTTCTATTCAGAGTTCAAAGGAACACAACTTTGCCGCGGAAAACAAAAGAGTGTACACACCTTCATGGGCATGAAAGCTCCAGAGGAGTCAAATGTGCCCATCTCCCCGTCTTCCTCGTCTGTGCACCACTCAGGCAAACCGTCCCTGTCGTCCTCCAGTCCCTCGCTGCCCGCACGCCGACGCCCTCCGCCGTGTCCGTCCGAATCCCGGAAGTCAAAATCAAACTTCCTTCGGCGACTCTCACCTGCACCAACGTGGTCCCGCCAGCCTGCTGAGCGAGGACCACCATCTGATAAACACCACACAGACGCATGATAATCAGCGACGGTACTTGTGAGGAAAGGATTTACCAACACATACATCAGATCAAGTTGGTTTGGTTGTTTTCTACACGAAGAAGAAAAATTGCCAGTGGCCAAGGAGTCATGTGGTTACATGGCTTCCTTAGGGAGTTGATGTGTCCACAACCTCTGTTTGGAAAATGAGTTCAAACACGCATGAAGGTCTTCAGACTAATATTCCAACTAACATGTATTTTCCACTTTAAATGTGTATTTCCTCATTTCCATCTGCCTTTTAACTTCCTAAAGAAAAGACAAAAATGACAGAGACAAATCCCTCTCCTCAAATTCACCGCCAGCCTTTGCTAGTGATCGTGAGTCATGATCGATTTGTTATCTGAGGCTTCATCTACGCTGAGAACATTTGTGAGGCAACACTTCAGCCCTGCAGTGGATGTGCCTGGTCTTGACACAGCTCTGGTGCTTTGCAGCTGTTACATGAGTCAGATTTGGTGTTTGTTTGAAAGCTCAGGGCCAGTGTTTTAGTCTGAGCAGACAGAAACCTGATGTCAGGACCTGGTGATGTGGACAACTTGCAAGTGGCTTTTGATCATTTATAAAAAATCACAGTCAGCCCCATATCGCAAAAAGCCACTGGTGACACGTGGACAAACAATAACACGGGTTGCTGACACTGTTCTCACAGGTTTTACGACTAAAATCTAGTTGCTAGATGAGTGAAGGGTGATCGATGATTCCATCAAACGAGTTGCAGCGTTTGAATGTTATTCTTCTCGCTGAGGCTGTCGCACAAACTGCGACTGAAAACAAAACATTCCATTGAGAGCACGCATCTCCCTCTGGTCGGTAGTTACATGTCGCAATCGTTCTCAATACGTCCCGACAACAAAACTAATCAGGCCTGCGTCGAGTGCGAAGCGCACAACAAACTCGTCCTACCGTCTCTGCGGAGTCCAGCGAGTCTCCAGTTGGTGCCAGGCTCCCCCTCTTCCTCCTCCTGCTCCTCCCGCAGGGTGCGCCAGTTATCGCTGTCAGCCCTTGTGTAATCCTTCCTCACTGGACCCGCGGGAGCCACGGGCTCTTCGAAGCCGGGCCGCCCCACCTCCCGCCGCAGCGGCTTCTCGAATCGACGCTCGCCCCTGGGGCAAGGAAGGAAATGGTGAGGAGAACGTAAACAAACATAGTGTTTGATTATTGCGCGAGACTACAAACTTTCATTTCATCAAGTCACGCCAGGCAGACGGTCTAGGAAATATTCAAGTCGTGTGTGTGTGTGTGTGTGTGTGTGCGCGCAAGAGGTTTCCCTCACCTGTCATCCCAGCTCTGACTGCGGTGGATTTCTCGCACGCTGCGGCCAAAGCCCACCTCCACCTCTTCAATACTTCTTTGGTAGAATCCACCTTCACCACGACCTCGTCCTGATGACACAAGAACAGAGGGTGAAGACGGTGACCGTCACTGGCCTGTCTGCTCAAAGTCCTCCATTCCCGTCACTTCAAGCATCGCAACCAACACGGATGCGCGCACATAAGACTGTCCTGAGCCGCGCGGCTGGTGTTTATGTTGGCCGTTTGGCGGGAGAGGTCGAGCGCAAGGTGAGCCCGTGAGCGCGGAGGGTTTTACACAGGTGTGGCTGCACAAAGGGTGGACTATTTAGACAGGCCAAGAGGAAGTGTGCTGCATCAAGATGGTGGAAGAAAGGAGGGAAACAAACACTTGTGAGCGCTTGGCTTGGATAAACTGTTCTACGTTCCCTGGATTCGAGCCACTATAGTTTCAGCCAAAGGTTTGGGCCGTGACTCTGTTGCCGTTGGACCCGCGTTGGTTTCAGTGGAGGTGGTTGTGAATGTATCGCGCCTGCGCTAGAGCTCAATCAATGCAGTTTCTCTTCTGCCCCTTTCCTCTTTACCTCGACCACCTCTCGTGGCCCCTCGTCCTCGGACCACTCCGGCTGGGGCAGCCCCACCGACCCCTTTTCCCATGAGCCTTAGCACCGCCACACTGTTCACAGACATGGAGAAGTTCCTCTGCAGGGAGAGAATGGAAAGAGCATAAGGGAGGAATGTGAGGCATGTGAGCCGACGGCCACATTTGTCAAGCTGCAGCTGCGGCAGCGGCACGCGGCTCCGGAGTTTGGGTTGTATTGTAAATATCACGTGACGGACTGAAACCGCCCTGCATTGGCAGGTACGGGTGCATTCATGGGTGCAGACCTGCTCCTCCTCGGTGAAAGGCACCAGTGCCAGTGGCTGCATGGGCTCATCCTGCAGAATAGCAGCAAACTCCTTATCCTGCATGTCCTCTGGGACCTAGGAAGCGCAGAGACGGAGGGTAAAAAAAAAAGAAATAAACAAAGTTCAGCGCGACCATTCAAATTCAAAAAGAGTCCGAAGAGAGGCCGACTTACCTTGTTGTCTTTGATATAAAGTGCTAACATCTCCTCTCGGCCGTAGCGGTACTCGGCCAGCTTGTACTTTGGCATGGCGGGGGAAGGAGGGGGGGACGTCACACTCCCCCCACTGGACAGTGCACGGAGCCTGTGTGAGGAAGAGCACAGAGGGATTAGGGGACCATTATCTCTCGCATCGACATTTCTGGTGTGACTCTCAAATACACCTCGGATTAAAGTCGGCGGGAATGCGTTTGCAGAAAATACTTAGCGGCAATCAAATCACCTCCGCTGGTCACTGAGGCCAGCGCTCTCACTCCATGCCTCCCCGATGCCTGACTTTACATATGGCGGGGAAACATCATATATTAATGACTTACTGCAAATTCCACTGTGAGCTATTGAGAAAGCAAATCCGTTTTCATCCGAACTGTTGAGGTGGAATCAATCTCACAGCAGAGGGGGGGAAAAAGGAATTTACTAAATGCTCTGTAACAAATCACCCCTCCTCCCACGCAGGTCGCTCTGAATAGACTTGGCTCGGCGAAGATGATATATTCGCTTTCCAATCTCCAGATTTCATTTTAAAAAGCTATTACTAGCAGGGCCGGCTTCCAGAGCCTGCCGTTCCAACAATGGCTCCATTCACATGCCTCTACACAGTGTGTCACTGACTCCGGGCCTCAGATCAAAACCATATGTAAGTCAAGAGATGTGGGGAGAGGTGCAAAAAGGTGACGCAAAGACAAGACCGTCAATGGGGATAGAAATCGGCGGAGCGGGAACGAATGGGCAAAACAAAAGGGCACGATGGGGTGCGAAGGAGTGCTTTTACAAAATAGTTCAATCATAGACGCTGCACTTCAGCGTCAGATCAACGGGATAATGTGTTTATCCATGGGCATCGTAGAGGCCTTCGGGGTTGAGTGGCGGGTTGTAAACGCCCTCTCGTGGTCTGCGACGTTTCGCGACGCCAACAGACGCGTCAGCGCGCCGACCGGACGGCCGCGTGCGCCGCGCGGCTGCGTGGAAAGGCCGCGCGGATAAAAGTGAGTGGGAGAGGAAAGTAGCTGCAGATGTGTAATGGGAGAGAAAAAATTTTCAGCGAGCCTGGCAGCGCACCAAGAATGCACACAGCAGTCACAGGCCGTTGGAGATGGAGAGCTACCAACTCAAACCCCCCCCCCCCCCCCCCCCCCCCCCCCCCCCCCCCCCCCCCCCCCCCCGCCGCCCCCCCCCACCCCCACCTCCTTGCACAAACAGCGCGAGGAAGAGGGAAGAAGAAAGATACGGACAGGACACAGCTGTGAAGGTGGTGGACACTTTCCCATGGTCTGTTTTTTTTCATCGATCTCTCACCTGCGTGTGAAGTTTGACATCGTTAGCACACGGGCAACGATGCCCAGGGAGAGGAGAACAACAACAACAACACGACCATGCGGGTTAGTGTTGGCTCGCTGACAACGTTACTACGGTAACCTGACTTGTAATCTCTTCACCTGTCATCGAACCAAACCACAGTTCAAGTCAAAACACCAGAAATCTGCATCGACATCAGCATGTGTGCGTCGGGGCGTGGCGTTCCCATCAGCGCCACCGCGCACTGACATTACTGTTTGGTAACATCCATCATTAGAGAGATGTTCAATTCCCTCTGATCTTTCACTCATTGTTTCAAAGCATTTCTTCCTCATCAGATTCCTGCAGATCCACATTGATCTTCCTTTGATCCCGCAGATCAATAACTCCATCTCTTGTATCAAAACGAGCCGGCTCTGGAGGAGGTTAGCGGCTCGGCATGAAAAAGCCGGACCAGTGTTGCTGCCAATGCGTCTCCTTGGGCAAGTTTCGGCTTTTTCAAACGTAAACATAGTGCTCTGGACAAATCCTGGAGAACTGAACTTGCAAATGCAAAAAGGGAGAATCTGATCAATTACCATTCTGGGCCGAAGTTAAGAGTCTCAGCAGTCATATTCTTCACGTCCACACAGAACTGAGTATCTGAGGAGAGAGCAGTGATCACTTGGTTTGAGCGTCGGCCGAAAACAAACAAATGCATTATTGTCAGGGGTCAAACAAAATGTGCCGCCTTACCCTGTCCAGATGATCGGAGCAGGCTGGACTGGGCTGGACCAGGCTAAGAGCTGGCTGGCTTTAGTTAGGCTTAGGTGACAAGAAGGCTGAGTGGTGCTTAAGCTGTGGTCACAGAGCTCCCCAAACACACAGACACAAAGAGAATAGCTGCCAGTTTCAGGTGCTTGAGGAATACCAGGTTATCAGGTGCTAACTAAGTAAGGAAGGGGCTTCGACGATAGTTTGGAGAATGGAAGCTCCTGCTACTCACAGCCGAGAAAAGTCGTGGAACATAAAAAAAGAAACAAAAAGAACCTCTGAAATCAACGATGGAACCAAATAAAAACACTCTTGCTAGAAATAATATTTTCTTTCTTTCTTTGTTTGTTTTTTTTTATACTTTTTCTTTTTTTTTTGTTTTTTGTTTTTACTACAGCAGTAATATCTCACATTAAAGTTAAAAATATGAACTGATTCATCCAAAAAAAAGGTAACGCGGGAACCAAACAACAGCCGAAAAGGTGAAACAGGCTGCTGGAACAGCTGCCAAGAGCAGACGCGACACGCACTCCTCCTCTCCGTTCTCTCTCTCTCTCCTGCCGTGCCTTTTTCCACTCGCTCCAACCGAAATGTGGATTGACGGACACCCTCCAGGTGACTCCTTTATTTCCTGTCCTCCTCCCTTTGCACCACTAGAGGGGGAAGCAGAGAGAGAAACGTGATGAGAGAGACATCAGACAACGGGGGACAATAACAAATGCATTCACAGCTTGGGGAAGGTGACTTGATTTTTCTGTGTTGTGTAGCCTCTGCATACTATGTTCCGAGCAGTGTGCCTCGATCAATCCATAACACCACGCTGAACTAAATGAAATCTATTTCGAGTTGAGCCTTCCACCAAGGGCGAGTGTTTCTTAGGAGATTTTCCGTCAAGAAAATATTCTATTTCAAGGATTTTGTGAAGGAGCTGCCTCCGAATGCGCGCAGCTGGTCGGGAAGGGTTCTCGTAAATGTTATGGCGACTAAACCAGTGCGCTGGGAAGTGAGTTTCTAACAGTTGATAGTAAATGTTACACATACTTGACTCTTTGATGGTTGATAGTGGTTATGCAAATCCCAAAGTTTTATTTTAAAGGTTCAATGTGTATGATTTCGTGTAGTAGCTGAATACAACCTACAAGAGTTTGTAAGCACCACAAACCCTGAGAGCGAATTCTAGATTTACTCAAAAATACATACATTAAACACTGATTAAGCTCCAGTCAAGCTACATTTGAACTTTTCCAGGGGTTTATTTGTAAAACAACATGTATAAATGAACAATGTTGGAAAATGGATATTAACGTACTGTTTTTATAGTGCACCCAACTTTTACACTGATTAATAATAGATTGCTTAGCTGCTGCGAATTGCTATACGATCTGCAATCAGATTTCTGTATGTAGCATCTATTCGCTGCGTCAAATAAAAATGTGTTTAAATATTTCAGTGGTAAATCACTTGTCAGCTCTGCGTGGACATACTGGATTTGCAGGATGTGTTTACAATTTAATTAACGCATCACTCATCGCTTGAGGACTGTATTCAGATCAGCCGTCTCTGTGACGACGAAGGACGGCAGGAAATGAACACAAACGCGACGACTGAAGCTTCTTTTTTTTTTTTCAAACTGCAGAGGGCATCAACTCGACTTGTTTTCACCTGACTGACTGACGTACATTACTCTGTGTCTGAGTATTACTTGACACTATGTCCTCGATGTCACAGGGACTGAGGTGCGCGTGTGCGCACATGAAACACACACATTACTGTTCAATAGTGAAAAGACCGACAGCTGAGCATGTGTGGAGTTTATCATGACAGAACTGAGAGAGCGCACAACACAGGACGATGCTAATAGTTATCATTTTCAAAAGTACTGCAGTGACCCATCGGTTCAGTCCATCTATTTGGTTATAAACCAGGGGTCTGTATAGAAGCGTGGAGGCAGTCAATGCACTTAAATACACAAATAGAAACGAATTCATGTACATTTGAGATTCTCAATACGACGCAGTTCCAAGTCATTTCCACTATCGGGCGCAGAAGGTGGAGGCTATGGTTGTAAACTTTGTTTGGCCCCCGGCAACAATCGAGGTTCCTCGTGCGGCCCCCTCAGAAGAAGCATTGCCTACCCCTCAACTCAGAACGAATGACATACAAGGAAGCGCACTGACCAGAAGATTGGCCAACTATTCGAATTTTCAATATTACATTTATTGATTTTACACTTTGCCGGTCACAATAAAGTTGATTCACGAAACACTGCGCTACTTTAGCTCCACTGCAGCTTTTACTCCCAGGGTTCTGTTTCCACACATCTCGACCCTCAATCCACAGCCACTGAACAATGAATGTTAGCGGATATAACTGGACATGGTCATTTAAAGGTGCAGTGTGTACGATTTGTCAATGTTCATCACTCCTACGTACAAAATGGAATCGCAAAACAATTATATACAGACATTTTATACTAATGTATAACCATCTAAATGTAGAACTGGTTTTCACATTACCATAAAACGAGGCCTTTAACGTATATCTATCCAACAGCGGGTCCTCTCTGCGGTGGCTGCCATGTTTTTACAACAGTCCAGAGAGGATGCACTAAACTTCTTCTGATCAACAAACAAGGGCTACCACAGTTCCCCTGCAGGGGTGAGGCGATGGATACAGTGCACAACTTCACCAGGAGACATCACCAAATCTTACACACTGCACCTTTAAATCGTACACACTGGACCTTTAAGGCCCATTTGAATTGGAATTCAAATGACCTCACAAAACAATCGAGGAGTTAGTGGTAATGGCCAGTTTTCATTCTGATTTAATGATGCAATGTTGATAAAAGCCCTTGAAATATATCTTTTTTTTTAAAAATACTCTACACTTCCAAATATGAGTTATCGACCCCGTTAACAATTACTATCATTCTCACTCCGGCAGTGAATAGACTGTAAACATCACTTTGAAAGCACTATGTTGTGCTATGCATGTGAATGTTGGTGCATTTCAAAACGTGGCGGGACAGATGGATTTCACTCTGAGGGAGAAACGGCTTGTTAAGTTGTGTTAACGCAAAACTTGTCACTCGCATAGAGACGACACTTGGATTCGCTGGACTTGGCTGGTTGGCTGGTTTAAAGAAATGCTAATCTCTAGTGAAAACAGCTGAATAGACGTTAGCTAGCGTCGGTGGTTGCTAACTACATTAGCCCACACACTGCCGCTACCTCCCGGGCTAGCTGTTGTTTTAGTGGAGGAGAGGTGGCGAATTAAACGTGTAGTGTTTGATGTAAAGTGCGCAGACGTTGTGTAAGCGCGAGGAAATGTGTCGGCTCGCCACTTAACCAAGTACAAGGAATGCGTTGGTCGTAAAGGCCTTGGCTCGGTGGTTCAAATGACACCAGATATGATGGCGGAGGGGGGCGGAGTGTTGGGCTCGGAGTCCCCCGGCCTGCTCCGCCAGTGTGCGGACGGCCACCTCCGCCTCGCCGTCGGCGTTTCTCTCAGCACCGGGGCGACGCGGGTCACACAAACACACAAACGCGCCGACGGCCGAGTGCCCTTTCGCCGCCGAACAGCCGCGCGGACGCGCGGTTCGCCGAGCAACGGCGCCTCGCGCAGGGCTAGCGCGTTAGCTCCCGTTAGCATGCTAGCTACGAGGCAAGCTGCAAAGAGGAACCGTGGCTTACCTTCGCTTGTTTGTAGCTACCAGACTGCTCGTCTGCACGGTGCGTCTACAGCCAATATGTCGCTTGCATTGGTCTCTCGAAACACTGTAAACGTACTCATTCGACAGAAATCGCACTTTTCACAAAGTCGTGCTCCGTGTTGTATTTATTATTCTCCCCCTCTCCTCCAACGGTCGCTGCTGCGTATCAGTGTGTGTCTGCTGGCTCCCAGTCGCTGCTCTTCTTGTTGTTTGTGTTTCGGAAACATGGCCGTCCGTGTGACACCACGTGACTGGGCATTGACAAGCGGCGAACCAATGTCGGAGCAGCGCGAGCACACCCCTATTTACCATCTATCCACACCAATGGCGAACACTTTGCACATTGCAGCAACACATTCCGGCTCAGATTGTCGGCGTCGGGCGGGCAGGGAGCTGCGGGCGCTTATCAAACCAACCGTACACAAGCACCGCCATGCTTATCTCACGTACACGCTGTTTGAACGTGTTGCGGGACAAAATCGGAAACGTCGCCTCCTTCAAATATGCTTACCCGCGTAGCGTCCGACGTGCGATGCGTAGTGTATTTTGAGCCTAAACCTTCGGAGAAGTGATCCAGCGCGGGTGCATGTCATACCTTTGTGGGGTGCAGGGTCTGGGGTCGGCCGGCAGAGGGCGCGCTGTTGAAAAGCCAGGGGCAACTGTGCACAGCTGCATGCAAAATCAGAAGGTAAAGTCAACATGGTAAATGCAAAACTGCTTCACGAATGAGGATTGAGGGCTCGTCAAGCCATGCTTTCAAGTTAAAGGTGCAGTGTGTGAGATTTTTGTCACTTCTGAAAAATATTGCAAAAGAATTACATACCGACGTTTTCATGAATTTATAATCACTTAAAAGTCGTTTTCCGGGGCGCTGCCATGTTTTTACAGAAGCCCAGCGAGAACATACTAAACAACTTCACTTGTAGATGTCACCAAATCTTACACACTTGCACCTTTAAAGGTCCATTGAGTAAAAAAAAAAAAGAGAAATTATTTTGAAAAAGCAGAAAATGAAAAGAAGCTGCAACGTGCAACTTCGCCACTAGATGTCACTGAGAATACTTCAGGTGATCTCCAGTGAATGCAGGGTAACGTGTCGGTCACAGTGACATCTTGTGGTGCGGTTGTAACGGCCCCACTAATGGCAACAACTACTACTCTGGGATCCAACATGGCTGCCACCATAGGGTGGACCCTCTCTCCTGTTGTCATGCAGGTGTTGTGAAAACAACACGCTCGAACGTTTGGACGATTGTGCACGAATGACAACACCCACTCTTTACATTTAGCGCAGTTTTATTTCTATTCTCATTTCTGCCGATAGATCTATTCAACTGAGATGTTACACACTGCCCCTTTAAAGCTCAATGCAGACGGCCGACAGCCTTTGCATACACACACACACACACACACACAGATGCATGGCGGAAGCAGCCAAGGCCGTCGGCCTGGCCAATGGGCTCGCTCCGATCTGCCACGCTGCTGCTTTGCATTCTCCGTCTCTACTGGACAGCAACTTTCACTCCGCTTTCCGCTACAGGACGACACCGGAGGGAGACTCCACATCGCCACGCCGGACCTCCTCGCTCACGTGTCCCACCGCTGTCCATGGCGGGAAAAACCGGCTGCTTTCCCGCTGTTGTCGTTGCTCCGTCAGACGAGTGAGGATGCGGCTGCTCTTCCTCTCCCTGCTGCACGCCGCCGGCGCCACCGTGTCGGACAGCTTCGGAGACTGCCGCCATGTTTTCTACATGCAGGCCCCGCCGGCGGAGGTCAGAGGGCGCGACCTCAGGAGGATCTGCCAGAGGTACGCGGACAAGGTGCGCTACGCCACGCTGTACGACGGCGGACGCCGCCTCCCGCTATACTCGGCCTACACCTTTAAGAAGTCCGACGGGAGGAGGAGGATGGACACTCCGTGGATGTACGAGCCGCAGGTACGGAGGTCGATCGATCGATCAATCAATCAATCGCACAAATAAACACTGCTACATTCTTATGTCCCCCCCCCCCCCCCCCCCCCCCCTCTCCCAAGCTCTCCAATGGCGAGAGCGGACACATGCGAGCACTTCCCCTCGCCGATGCCACGCCCCCTCTGATCGGGGACAGTCAGGCCGTGCTGGGGGACTACACCGACGCCGTGGGATACCGGCGTGGCCCGCTGAACCCCGACGTGCACCAGGCGGAGCCGGACGACAAGTCCTCCACCTACACCCTGACCAACGTGGTCCCATTAGCGGCAGACTTCCTGGACGCCTCCTGGAATCCGTACCTGGACGCCGTCCGCCGGCGCCTCAACAACTTCTGCCAGGGGCAAACCTTCATGGTGGTCGGGGTGACTGTGTCGGCGTCGGCGGCGGCGGCGGCGGCCATCCGGCGGGATGTCAGGGACCGCCTGGTCGTCCCGGAGCAGGTGTGGCTGGCGTACTGCTGCCCACGGTTCGACCGCACAACTGCAAGTGAATGACTGCAGACAATAGGCTGCTTTATGTTCTGCCTGGGTCATATACAGTGAGTGGGCGGCCGGGATCACAGGCAACACAACAACATGTTGCTTGTTACCGCGCCGATGCGCCGATGCGCCGATGCTCTGATGCTCTGATGCCCACTCGCTCTGCTACGTAATTCATTAGGCTGCGACAATGACGAGGCAGAGTGTGGGACCATATTTCTGCACAGCATAATAAACACTCTGTGCGTCTGAGTCACACAGGCTAGTTATTATGCAGCCACCGTGACACAGATCCATGAAACTATCACACAGGCGATAAAACCAGTACGAGAGCAATTATGTTGGTGTTCGATCGAAATCCACCTGACTCGGGGTAAACAAGGACACGCTGCGCTCAAGAGTCGGCCTCGGAAAAGACTGACGATATCGTCTCGGCCCAGACTTTTATTACACTACTTTTTTTTTTTAAAACACTGCAAAGCGCGCTGGTGATGGTCATTAGCAGGGGACTGGAGCTCTGTGCAGGTGTGTGGGTGTGTGTGTGGGGGGTGGGGGGTGGGGGGGGGGATGGTGATTCATGACACGGTCCACTCCGGTGTGGTAACTGGCCAGGGCTTCAAAAAAAAACCCACAATGGACGTCTCGTCTTTCCTGGATCATTAAAAATGCATCTCCCCCGGGAGGATCAGGTGGCACCGAAACAAGCCAACAAAAACAGCCCCGCATTAATAATGGAGGGGCCGGGCTTCACGCGCGCGCCCACGAGCACATGGCCAGTTTGGAGGCCGTGGAGGTAAGAGACGACGGAACGATCCTCGGGGGAGAGATCGTTTGATTCTGAGACAAACAAAGGATTTAGTAGAAAAGTTTCGGGGTCAAACATTCTATCCATCATTGTCTCCCTGAAACGCTCTGTTGAACTCCTGCCCCTCCCTCACAGAAGGAGGCCTGACTGCCCTGATTGGCCAGCTGGCCCTGTCTACAGTGTTTGGTCACCCGCTACCTGCTGATGTAAGGGACGTGTCCCGCCCACTGACGCATCAGTATAGAATCATAGCAGCCAACGAGAGAGCGCCCCCAAATGTATAAGTAGAAAAACCCTCTTGACTCAGAACATCCTCTCAGCCCACTACATGACATAATACAACTCCATTTGGTATTTAAGAATAATAAAAACATAATATCTCCAGTTGTCACACGTGCGTCAGCATTACCCGATGATCTGCAAGGAGTATTTTTGGTTTAGAGCCTTTTAAAAGAGGCTTAACCCAAAATACTACACTATGGCTCTGTCTGCACTCAGCCGCTGTTTCTGACTGAATCCTCTGCTGTCAGACAGCTGCCTCAGAATCCATCGCATAGTGTCCTGCCCCCCCCCCCCCCCCCCCCCCCCCCCCCCCCCCCCAAATACATCCTTTCTATATGCAAAAGTACAGTAACTGGGCATTTCTTGTTTAGCCCCTTGTAAGAAACAACACTGTAAAATGTTGCAAATTATGTAAAAATATTTAGTTTAAGGAGCAGGTGCAGCTCAGTGGTCGGACACGTTTACATCGTAAATAAAAACCCATTCACTTAGCATCCAGCCTGACTCGTTCCAGCTGAACTCTTACCAACCAACTCTCTTGTGGACAGGTTGTTAACATTGGCTGTAGCGCCCCCTACTTGCCTGGCACGCTTGCCTGTTGTTGTTGTTTTTGTGTCGCTATTTCCAAAATATGCGCTGTTGTTTGGACACGGCCGAAGGAGGTTAAGCTGCAGCCCTGGTGCCACAAACCTAAATACCACTCCACAAATGACATCGCTCAATCGCCGCGGCGCATGTCATCATCAGTGAGAAAGGTCGACGGGTCAAAAGTATAGACTGATCCCATTCGCTGGAAAATACGCTCGGGAGGTCGCTGGCTCGAGGCCATTTCATTTCAGCGCGAGTTGTGCGGTTTTTTTTTTTAGGTGATGTACCCCAGATGAGGAAGATGGGGGGGGGGGGCTCTTCAGCCATGCACTGTATTAAGGGCAGGCAAATGAGCTCCCAGATCTCCCAGAGAAATCACAGACTCTTAATGCCTGCACGGCGAGTGTGGGGGAAAGGCAGCGGGGAGGTGCGAGTTGGCAGCCTCTCTGGTTCCAGGCATCGGCCGCTTTGTCTTTCTGTTGGTTCATGCTCTGCTACGGTGCGAGACGAGGCTCTGAACTGGTTTGATGAAGTGCAGCGTGAGACGCAAAGAGAGAGGGTACACCGGGAGCGAGTGCGTGCAGATTGCTTTTGCAACCAAGCGTCGACAAGCATGAAGGTAAAAGGGAGATGAGTCAGCGACCTGGGATCACCTTCTCCCCCCCTCACCACACGTTTGCACGCCTTCGTTTCTTCACTGGGATAAAAAGCATGAGGGCAACTTTCCTTCTCCACGCTTCACTTGGCCGCAACGTTTTCATTAAAATGCGCATCATCTGTGGCAGTCAGGAAGCCAGCGTCACGGGAACAGGGGCCGTCACACATCCATCATATTGATTGTAGCTCGGAGCTCACGTCCACACCACTCAGCATTCCAGCGACGGAGCAGCGGCGGAATCTAATGGACACGACCCCGGTCACTTTGATCCAGTGTAACTGACAGCAGGCCGAGTGGAGGGGCTGATTGCGGCGCCACTTCAGTGGCCGTTTAGCCGGCACCCCCTCCTCTCATCACGTCTGCTTAATTCCATTAAGATACGAGAGCGGCCTGACGGATGAAACCGCAGTTGCTCCACGGTCAAAAACCGAGTCGCTTTAAAGGTGCTGTGGGCAAGATTTCGGTCACTTTGTCACCTGTAAAACCATTACAAAACAATTACATACTGATATTTTTGATGGATTTATAATCACCTGAAGGTATCATTTGTTTCTTTCACCACCCTTAAATGAGCCCTTAATGTATATTTACATGAGGGGCGGGTTCCTCTCTTTGGGAACTGCCATGTTTTTACAGTAGCCCTGTACTAAACATCTTTTGAGTTTGAATGAAAACTGAAAGTCTACCATAGGTTCTCAGAAGGCAGACGTGATGCATACAACATGCAACTTCACCTGTAGATATCACCAAATCTCACACACTGCACCTTTAAACGGAGGACGTAAATGCCATTCACGTAGGAACACGGCTGACCACATACGGGGGGAGAAGACTGTCGCTGTCAAAGAGGGAGACGACATGCATGAAGAGGAAACAGCTGCAGGTGAGAGACGGTTGGAAGCTTTCGAAACCAATGGCTCCTTCAGATGACATTTCTCAACGTTGCATTAAAGGTGCAGTGTGTAACATTTGGTGACATGTAGAGGTGAAGTTGCATATTGTATCCATCACCTCACCCTCGCCCTTCATGCAGGAGAACTTATGGTAGACTTCAGTTGTCTCGGAAGATGCTTGGTGTGTCCACTCTGGGCTACTGTAAAAACATGGCAGCCCCCATAGAAAAGAACCCGCTCCTCATGTAAATACACATGAATGGGCTCAATTAAGGGTAATGGGGAAAAAAAGCATTTGGGTGATTTGGGTGTTTTGTAGGATTTTTAGAAGTGACAAAATGACCGAAATCGTACACACTGCGCCTTTAACCATCAAACGTACCAGTGAGGACCAAGTCAACTTCCCGGCCTGCACTTTATGCCGCAGACCGAACCAGGAGCATGAACATGGAGGATGAACCCAGTTGCTTGACTGAACATGGGATCTGATTCTGTTCTGTAGGTCAGCGCCTCGGGGCAGGGAGGGCGACTCTGCCCTGCCTGGGAAGCTCATCTCCGAGCTCAGCCCCATATTCTCACTGGGTCAGTGTGGATGTTACAGTTGAGTGAAAGGATGTGGAAGTAATGATTAATACACACTAACTTGCGAGGAGTTGGAGATGGGAGCTTGTGGCTCTGCACCGCGACACAGAAAAGCTTTGACCCAAATCCAAATGTCAACATGCGATAATGTGCTGGCAATTAGCTCATAGGTTTACCATGTCGCCATCTTGGTTTAGTAGGTAAGGCTGATTATATTTGTGCGCATTGACCCCAAATTAAAGGTGCAGTGTGGAGGATTTGGGAACATAGGGTGGACGTAGTGGTGAAATTGCACACTGAGGCTGAATCGATGGCTCTCCATCCTCTTCCCATCAGGGGCCCATCAGTTAACATTAAACCTCAGAGGGTGTTGAATTTGTTTTGGGGTGCTCATGGTTGCACTCTTAAAGGTGCAGTGTGCAAGATCATCTTCAATTTATAATTACAACTACATTCTATGAGTGTATACTGCTTTTGTACCTGGTGTTGTTTATATTCACATAGAATCAGCCCCTTATTTTTCTGTTTTACATCAAGAGCGGGCCACCATATTTCTACAGTAGCCCAGAGTGGACATATCGGACACATGATTACTTATAATGACAACCAAAGGCTACCAAAGGTTTTCCAGGCTGCAACATTTATCTTTAGAAATTAAAGTCCCTAGGTTGTACACACTGTACCTTTAAAAGCAAAGGCCCGCTGGACCTGCTGTGGAGCCACAACACCTGTAACAAATTAAAGGGCATCCTGCAAATAGTTGTTGAGATAACTAATCCTCCACCAAGGGATTAGAGCATAAAACCAAGCAAAATGTTCATAAAACCAGAAACTCTCACAGCATCAAAACAAATAGATACTGTGTCTTAGAGCTTCCTCTGCAGCTGCTTCTCCCTCAAAGCCTAAGTCAGCTCGCATGTTTACAAAACGTTGCCCAAAGCTGCTTGTATATCATGTTCTCCCCGTGGCTGCCATGTTGATTTCTAAATTAAATACGCTTTCAAAGCCAAGATGTTGAAATGGTTTGATCCGCTTTATTGGAGCAGGACCAAGGAATATCGCACGAAGAGGAGGGAACATTAGATTCTCTCGGCAGGCTCCACCCACTGGGGGGTCAAGCCGGACCCGTGCGGGGCCGAGGGCTGAGAAAATAGCTTTGTCCCTTTCACAATATAGAAGGAACAAAAGACAGAACCCCGTTTGTTCATCGTGCGCTGAGAAGAGAGGGGGTGTGTGTGATGAAGTGGGAGGGGTGCATGTCTAATTGTGCGTGTGTGTGTGTGTGAGTGTGTATGTAAAGGGACGGGGGGGGGGGGCAGTGCCCATCTTGAATGCTCCATATGATGAACAAGCATCAGGCCTTTTCACAGAGGCTTAGAGACGACAGACAAAAGATCAGCATATTCTCTGTGTACGCGACATAAACGTGTGAGTGATGATGGAGCAAGTGCTTAAATTCAATTTAAAGGTAGAATACTATTAAAGTTCGATTTTTTAAATATCAAAAATAAAGTGTCTTACATTTGATATGATATTTGAGCCACGTCATTTTAAACCTTAAAGGTGCAATGTGTACGATTTCGGCCATTTTTGTCACTATCTATAGAAATGAAATAGAAATACAAAACAATTATAAACAGACATTTTTACAAATGTATAATCACCTCACTGTGTGACTTGCTTTGTACATAATCCTCAAATGGGCCTTTCAATGTATATTTACATGAGGAGCGGGTCCTTCCAATGGGAGCCGCCATGTTTTTTTTTACAATCGCTCAGAGTGGACATGCTAAACATCTTTTGAGTTTTAACGACAACTGAAGTCTACCATAGGTTCTCCAGCATGTTCAGAAGGGTGAGGTGATGGATACAACATGCCACTTCACCTCTAGGTGTCACCAAATCTTACACACTGCACCTTTAAATCAACACCAAATAATGTCACACTTTATTTTGAAGTTCTCAGAGGTAAAACGACAGACACAGCAGAGAGAGGCAGCGCAGGGTGACTGCTGATCATCAGGATCGTCCTTCTCCTCACACTAACCGGGCTAATTGTTCTGGTTCGTTACGGCATCTTAAGAAGATTCATCGTCAACCTGCGGAATATTTGTGTTGCCTCCAAATCCGTCATATACACATCTTAATCTCTAAACCCCAGCTGTGTTATGAACACATACACACGCACACCCACATATATACACACACATACATGGGCAGATTGTGCGTCAACAGGCTAAAAAAAAAAAAAATATTCTGCTGCCAAATTGAATAAAAAGGATTAAAAAAAAGGAATAGAGTGACCTGGAGCCTGTTGTTTACTACTACAAACATTCAGCTCCCTGATTCCAAATGCTTCAGGATAATGGCCGCAAAATATTTGCAGTAATCTTCCAAATCCATCTTCCCAATCCACAAACAACACTGGCTGCTTTGTGTCCGACTCTGCACCCGACACAGCATCAAACAACTTCCAGGAGCAAAGACAGTGGTGAAGTTGTTTCTCTCGATTAAGGAATAAACGGAAATTCAGGAGAGAGTGGGGTACTATCAACAGAATTGGTAAAAAAAAAAAGCATCTTGTTGGACTGATACCAGCGAGCAGGGCGGTCAGAGCAAGGTTACTAAACACACCCTCGCTTTTCTAAAGAGGATATCTGACATGTAGACTACTCTCAGGAAATGGCTCAATAAATGGCTTTCTGGTCTTGGAGGCAGAGTGTGAGGAAGCTGCCTGTGGAAAACACAGTGTCCTGCGTGAAAGTGTGTGGGTGCAGAAGCAGCGGGATCAACACATGCACAGATGTGCTCATGAATATGACAGTTACTCAGAGGGCGAAGGTTTGACCCCCAGTCTCTGCACCACCACCACCACCACCACCACCACCACCACCACCACCACCTCAGAGCATCACACAGATATAATGCACCTACCCCGACATTCAACGCAAGGCTGAATTCAAACAGCAGATTACGAAGATCTTACATAACCCATGTAAAATAATGTTATCGTTGTTATATAACCCACAGTAATTATAGGAATTTCCATGACAACAATAGACATGAGCCAATAAAAGGAAAGTGCCGGATAAAATAACAGCCCTCTGTCTGCACTTTTGATAAGAGCTGCACGAGAGCTTTCATGTTGGATTGCGTTCCGAGTGTTTACGCGCAATCGGGCTTCCACCAGAGTTTTGTGGAGCGCCCCGCTTACCGTGATGGGAGCCGTGCTGAAGCAGATCTTCCTCTTTGGAGGGATGTCCTCCGTGTTCTCCTCCGGCAGGCCGGGGATCTCCGTCAGGTCCGAGCCCGGGTCGTAGACAATATCCTCGTCGTCCCCGTAGAGGTCGTCCTCGGGGTCCGTGCAGCTCTCGCCCCAGCCCTGGTAACAGGCGTCGCCGTCGGCGTTAAAAATCACCCGCTCGTTCCCACTGTATTCCTCGTCGGGGTCTTCCGCCCGCTCGGTGGGAGATTCAGGGGGCTTTTCTCCTCTGGAACCGTCTCCGTCCTCCTGGCTCTGAGCGGGAGCAGTGGGCAGAGGCTCTGGAGCGGCATCGGCGCGGGTCTCGTTGTTCACCACAGCCTCGACTGCGCGTTTCGAGGGTGCGGTCGTCCCGAGGTCCTCTTCACAGGAGCCATTGACTTCATTTCCGTTGGTGGTGGCGCCAGAGAGGTGCCGCTGCTCTCGGTCCTGGACCCTCTCTGCCTTGTCTTGGGAGTCCTCCTCTTGCGGAGCCGGTTTCAGCTCAGCCGTCTCTGGCCCAGGACTGGGAGTCAAGAGGTCCTCGGACGACACGGACGAGGGAAGCTTCCCCCCCGTCCTGCCCCGGTAGTTTCCGCGGACAGGGGACTGTCGGGAGTCGTCCTCGCTGAGGTCGCCTCCGTGGCGCTGGAACCCGTCGGGCGAGTAGAGAGCTCGTCGGCTGAGCCCTCTGTGGGGCACGCCGTGGTTGTGGTGGTCGGCGTTTTCAAACACGGCGCTGAGCTGACTGACGGTGGGTGAGGACGCCTCCGTCCTGGAGCAGAGCGAGTCCAGGGAGTCTGTGCTGCCTCGGTTGGACCTCGGCCCTCGCCAGTCATCGAGATGCTCGTGGGATCCTCTTTTGTCGCGTCCGCAGGGAAACACCGGCGACTGGGACTGGTCGCGCGACTGCTGCTCGAACAACTTCCGGGTTTCCGAGAACTTTGCTCCGGCGTTCCCGACTCTCTCCGCCGACGAGGAGTGCTGCAGTTTGATCACGGAGCCATCGACCTTGTTGATGAAGTTGGTGGGCTTCACCATCTTCTGCGGTGGGGAAACGTCTCGACCGCCCGTCTTGGCCCCGCAGGTCTCGGAGCCCATCTGCATGAACATGTCCTTGATGCGGCTGACGTGGCTGCCATACTGGCGGCCCCTGGGCTGTTTCACCCTGTCCAGGTCTTTGGGCTTCGGGTCCCCGTCGCTCCGAGGCTGGTCAAAGGCCTTCTTGAGCGCCTGGAACTCGGTTCGGTAGGCGTTGCGGTGGGGGGAGGCGCTCCGGAGGCAGGTCCTCTCCCCCGAGGCCTCCGTCTTCAGCATGACGATGTCTTTGGATCCACAGGAGATGTCAGCATTGCCGTGGCCTCATTCGAGCGGTGGAGCGGGGAGGTTTGGTCGGACCCGGTGCTGCGCTGCCTAATCTGACCCCGCTGATATGGTGGTTCCTCGAGGCCCCTTCACACCTGCAAAGACATGGACAAAGATATTGTTACGCTAAAGGCCGTTTCAAACACTGCATGATTATGCATCACTTGAAGAGCATGACTTTCCATCAATAACACCATTCAAGAGTCACGGGGTCAGATTGATCACAGATGCTGATGTGTGACGTAAGAGCTCTTAGCGGAGAACCAGTTACGAAAGCGCATTGGACTCTAAAAGCACTCGCGACAAACTGTCCATTCAGCATTTCAGGGCTGTTTACCCTCCAATCAATGCTCCATGAGCACATCCATGTAAAGATGTTCAACCTGGTGCTGTTTCCTTCCGCCTTCCTCCCTCTGCCCACATGAACCACTTCGCCCCTCTTCCCACAGTGAGCGTGGCCACATCCCAGAGCATCTGGGACACATGCAGGGAATTCATTAAGTTGTGCTGGAGCCCTGCTCAGCCTGGGTGGTGTGGATACAGCAGCAGCAGCAGCAGCAGCAGCAGCAGCAGCAGAGGCTGGAACCTGCATGTCCTGCCTCAGAATTCATTATTGTTCACTGTGCTGGAAACCTGGGTGGATTCATGAAATCCAATATGTGCACAACTAAAAGAGAAATAATCGGATGAGGGGAAGCGGAGTAAAGTTACAGGTGAAAGATGGATCTGAACATTGTGTCTGTGGGACGAGACAAACATCAGCCAGTAAACATGACAGCTCCAGCCTCTTCTGACCAAACCTTATTCATCTGCATTTTATCCCTCATGTGGATCCCTGCATCATCACTCCACTATACTTGCTCGATTGATTGATTGATTGACTGACTGACTGACTGATTGATCGGTGGTGGGTAAACACCCACGGCGTTGTTGAGCGAAAAACAAAAGACTTACATTCATGGCTCCGGCTCTGTGATGGTGTAAATAAACAATAATCCACGGCGCAGGACGGGACGGGGACGGAATGCGGCTCTCGGTGCGCGAAACAAACCCACCCTCGAACAATAACATCGCTCAGCCGCGCCGGTAAACAGTCCGGTCGGTCCGCACGCACACACTGCTGGAGCCGCTACGGCTACAGCGCCATTGCGGGCAGCGGCGGCTGCTCCCCGGCCGCACAATGGGGGGAGTCGGTGCGGTTCAGCGGAGCGTGGCGCTGCGAGATGCGCGGCGGAGGCGTCCGCGACACGGCCGCGTCCGGTGGAGGCGCGTGGGGCGGCGGGGTGCAGGGGATCCGGTGCTGCGGTGGCCGCCGGTTCGCGAATGTGAGGCTCATGTGACAGGTGTTAGGACCTGGACTGCAGCAATGGTTTGGTCGGATAATCTGCCGCGCGGAGGGGGCTCCTGTCGGAGAGCTGCAGCCCGGGCACACATACCAGCACACACACACACACACACACACACTCACTCTCTCTCTACCTCTTCCTCTCCCTCCCTCCCTCTTTCTCTCTCTCTCTCTCTCTCTCTCTCTCTGCACGCACACACACCGAGTGTGCACTACTTCAGCGGCTGTTCACTGCTCTTCGATGGGCTCTGGGTGTGGTGATGCTGCAGGGTCAGAGGTCACCCCATGGCCTATGTGTTTTGAGGCTGTTCGGTGGATGTGTAGTGGAAGAGTGGAAGGGACCACCAGGGGGCCTTGAGCTTTTCCAGTGGCAGCTTTAACCGATTACAGGGCAAATGTGTGGAAGATCTGCATCGGTGACATTATTTCAATGTCTACGAGAGATATAAGATGTTTACACTGGGGTTTTCATTTTGATGTGATAACTCTTAGCGCAGCAGGCCGAATGGACCCTCTGGGGGGCCGGTTCCGAACCGGAGGCCATACGTTTGACACCTCCGGTCAAGAAGGTTTTAATGACATCTAGTGGTGATGTGGAAAGTCATTGTAACCGAAGGCTACCGCAGGTTCACCCAGCCACATGCAATGTGGTGAAGACATGCTGTACCTTTAAAAGCCTGATGAGAGAATGTCAGTGAATTCAACATGGAATCCATTGCATCATGTGTTGCTTTCGTCATACATTATTTCAAACGTCAGCCACAGATATTAAAGGTGCGATGTGCATGATGCAATCAAATATGGTTGCATGTTCCGAATGAATTCACCTCACCTCAACTGTCCCTCTATGCCGATTCCCCTCGCTCCAAAATACCAGGCCTTTCAACGGGTCCATTCATTTCAACCAAGATCTTAAGAGAAACCAGACAAACAAACGAGCCAGCAAAGGCAGATGGAAACATAAGCCTGTGGCAGAAGTTAAAAATGAAAACGCCTTTATCTGTGTGTCTAATGCTGTAAAGACACCACTGTTATGTGCACTGCCTTCTACTGGGTGACTGACCCGGAGCAAAGGGAGATGTGTACAGTGCGCTGTATATAAACCTGAGAGACACCAGGAAGTGGCACTGCAGACTCCGTGCAAATCAGAAAATAGCCACAGTTTGACAGCAGAAGAACACAATGACTCACCCAGCGCAGACATATATATATATATATTTAATTGTATATACGTCATATTCCATTTAAAAAATAGAAACAGCATCACAGTTCCTATATGTAAGAAGTGATGATCAGATAAAACTGCCCTTTGATGATCAAATCTCAAACTCTCCTGTTGCTTGTGGTGTTTGATTCTTAGCTTACTGTCAAATTTGCACTTTGAGGAGTGTTTCAACGCTGCTCCTTATTTCCTCTGCATGGTTAACGACTCACTTAAGTTTTCCAATGAATCTTGGTGCGTTAATATTTCAAGCCCGTTATGAAGAAACAGATCACAGTTTGGAAAACTCAGGGTCACACAGGAGTCAACAAAAACACCGTCTGGGACACGGGACTGGATCCATGTGATGAGGCAGTAGAAAGGAGGCTTTGTCAGCCTCCCAATGTGTGATTATTAATACTGAGATGACTTTGTTATATAAACAGTTTCTGATGTGTTATGACACTCAGCAGTGTTGCTTGCGTGTGTGTTTCGTCAGCTGAGGCTGCAAATGTTAAATCAAAGAAAAGAGGCCAGTTTTTATCACCATCATATAAAGTGCACAATTATGCCATTCATGATGATATATATGATCAATTCAGGCCACTTTCAACCCAAGGTGGTTGTGAAGACAGTTTCATTTTTCAGCACCATGCCTAAAGGTCCGCCAATACAAGCACATTTTAAAACATTAATGTAATCAATACTTTCTAATGTATTCCTTATTCACATCGCGACTGCCACAGTTTGACCCTCACATACATTAACAGCTCCCAAGGGAACAAAGAGCAGCCGCAGTGAAACACAGCGTTACCTACATACTGCACCAGAACCGGACCCGAATCAATTCAAACTGGTGCACAGACGGAGGGACATTTATTTTTCCTGCATCTCAGAGAATTCATCGGCTCCTATAGTCAACATTGTGATGCAATGATAACCCTGTCCAAATACAAGCAACGTGAAGACGTTGCTAAGCAACCTAAAAATAACCTTTGGGGGATAAGAGGGAGGGTGTGAGAACAGAACAGCCACGTACTGCAAAGGATGAATGGTATCCTGGTCATCGCTTTTAGAGAAGGAAATGAATCAGGTGTCAAACACACATTTGTCAGAGGAGCCCACTGGAGATCACTTTGGGCCCGTTACAGCTGGAGTGGGGTGTGAGGGGAGGAGCATCAAGAGTCAAGCTGCCCTTTAGCAGACCTGAGTGGGGGCCAGGGGGCCCAAAACACAACCATCTGTCTGCTACCACTGTCTCTGCAGGGGGTGTGGACAGATTGGAGCACACGTCTCAAACGTGTCTGCGGGGCTCAGGGGGTCAAGCCCCACTGGGGTGTGCATGTGTGAGTGTGTGTGTGTGTGTGTGTGTGTGTGTGTGTGTGTGTGTGTGTGTGTGTGTGTGTGTGTGTGTGTGGTTCTATTTATACCTTTGTGAATACAAATTTGAGGATATTTTGTGGAGATGAAGGGCACGTTCCTGGGTGTCCACTATCTGAGACTTGTTTGAGGGTTAAGACATCTAGGGTTAAGATGAAGCAGGGTGGAGATTGAGGGGTATACATTTTAATTTGTAACGGTTAAATTCAGATTGACGGGTTGTTATGCAAATGAATGCTGACCTTTGGTGCTTAAACACTGACCTCGTCCAAGCTCATGGAGACAGTTACACAAATTAAATGAGATAAACCATATTCCTGACTTCTGTACGTGTGTGTGTGTGTGTGTGTGTGTGTGTGTGTGTGTTTCACTTTTACTACCCTGTTATCACTGGTCAATTATAGGCTATTCTATTTCTCAGAGTTTTGATTTGTATTGTACTTGGTTTTAATTTTTAAAGGAACGCTGTATAAGTTACAGAGCCATCTAGTGGTGAAATTGAATGAACACCCCTTACCTCACCCCAGACACATACAGTATGTCCTTGGGCTGAGGAAAGTGAGTTAAACATCAACAAAAAGTTGATTAGATGACAATGAAGTAAGTCATATAATCTAATTTTATAGTTCTATATTTGGGCTCTGTATTTTGGTTTTATTATCAAAATCATTATTATTATTATCATGATTCTTTTGATCATTCTCATTGTTATTGTAGAGTGAAGTGAGGACCAAGAGACACTTACACATTGTCCAATAGAATACAAGGACAAACACAGGTCATTGGAAAAACATGGAGTCTGCTGCGGTTTAATTTACTGAATTAAAAGTTCCAGTTGAACCACTGCACAGTAGCATTTACTCTTAAACGTGACTCACGTCGTTATTTTTATTTTGTGCCTGTGTTACGAGCCGACCATGTTTTTCCATGATCCAGATGTTGGACCAATCAGAGCTCAGCGTGTCTGCAGAGGAGGGAGGAGGCGGAGGGAGAGGAATGCTGCAGGATGCTCATTACCATGTCTGTCAAATCCCGGTGGCTACTATGATAAATATTATGTAAAATACCCGTCTCCATGTGATATCAACGGGGAGGACAGAGCACCATGTCGGCTGCAGCTGTGGCGGTGTGGCTGGGCACGGGTACGTATCGAATCACGGCGGAAATAACGGTCAGTTGACGCTCGTTCGGTCTAGATGCTAGTTAGCTTCCCTGTTAGCCCGCTGCTGTTTTAGCTGCTCGTTTTTCCGAGGAGGAGGAGACGTGGAAAAAATGGCTAACGACTGACAGCAGTACCGTTACATGGGTGGCGTTTAGTAGCATTCTTGCTTAGAGGGGTATTTTTTTTTTAACCTTCATTTTTATTTTACAGGAAGAATACAATGTTACTGGCATATCTTGTCTTGCTAGTTTTTGCCAGTCCATCATTTAGCTTCTATGTCCTATAGGAAAATTGTCACCTGGGAGAATGATCGTTTTATATATACACAAATAGTATATCTATGAATGGAATATGGGTTTAATGAACGTGTAACTATTATACTAGCATCTTAGTTTAGTCTTACATTTGAAGGATGGATTAAAAATAATGACATGTATAAGGCACAATAACAGAGTCCTATTCATTATGGCTGCCTATTACATTGTATGTGGATACAAATATATCTTAAATTAGGTTAGGTTATTGTTTATACCATATAGATATACAGCATTGTACTAAAGTGGTATGATGCAGTGACTCTGTAGTTAAAGGTACAGTGTGTAGATTTTGGACATCTAGTGGTGAAGTTGTATGTTACAGGTGAAACCACCTTCTCTCCCAAGCAGGGAGGAGAACGCGTGATGGCCCTCAGCTATTACAACTCAGAAAGTTTGTCCAATCTGCGCCTCTGTACAAACCAGGTGGCCTCGTTAGAGAGCAGCCACTCCTGACCTAATTACTTAGGGCTCATTCTAGGTTAATGAAAACAGGAACTAGTACACTGAATTGGTTATTCTCAAATAACAATTTCAGTATATTCATTTTAAATGTAATTTCTGCCACATATCGAGGTTACGACTATGGACTTATGGATATCACAATACAAATACAACCTAAATATCTTAATCAAGTTACTGTAATGCTCATTCTTTTTGCCTCTTTGTTTTTATTAGTATTTGTTTGTTAAGAGAAATCTTGCTAAAAGTACCCAAACACATGCAGTTCAATGCAGCATTGTATGTAACATGGAAAGATGTCTTTGCAGGGATGTGGAGCAAGCAAATATTTGCACCTACTTCTTCATGAATGATTAAATAGTTAATCAATGATCAGGACTGGTTGATGATTAATTTCAAGATTATTTGACTAGATCATTTGACTTGATCTGGCTTCATTAGTGTAATGACATGTATAGGTTGTTGCTAAATAGAACCCAAAACAGGGGCTTGTTAGGTTAGGACCGCCTCCGTTGTCATGTTCTAAATAGTTCAGACCTCTAAGGACAAATGTCACAAGGTCCTTACACTGCCTGTGGCAAAAACAAAACATGGAGAAGCAGTGTTCTGTTTCCATGGAACATGCTGTGAAAACAAACTTCCAGAAAAATATGGGGATCATTTTAAAACCCTTTGTTTGCCATAGTCTGTTATAGCAATATTCCAGCATTATTCTGAATGATTTCGTGTCATGCTTTCGACTTGTTGATCCAGTAGTCTACTGTGCACATGCCTATGACATGAAACACGGCTCGTTACTTGAGAGAACTGCCAGCATGGAGCAATCCATGGGCTTGAAGCACAGAGCGACCCTGTACAAAGATGGTGAGTGGGTGTGTGCAGTGGTGCACTTCATTTGTCGACCCGCTGTCCCCTCCTGCCCTCCATAACACAATGACCCGCTCAACTGATCCCCCATTAATACTGGCGTTATTTTTATTTAAATGTCTGCAGTGTGTTGTGATTAGCAGTTTGCTGCATTTAAAAAGTCACGCTTGCTTGTAATCAGAAACAATCCTTATCATTAACAATGTGACAGAGGTCCTTTCGGATCCCTTACACTTAACAGTAGCAATTCAAAACCGTGGATGGCACATGACAAATGAGTGATATTCTTACCTCTGAGGAAGACCGGAAGATTGAACAGGCTGCTTTGCATCCAGCTCTTTTCCTTAGTCATCCACTTCTCCTTGTTGTGACACTGCTTTCACTTCCAGGTCTGTGCTCAGAGCAGAGAGGCACAGACCCGTCAAGTGGTAGAAAAGCAAAGCCTTGGCCCAAACAGTAGCAATCGTTGTTTTCTGTGCTTCCCCAGCGAACACCAAAGGAGCACATGCATTCCTCCTGACCCTGACAACAAGCATATATGAGACAGTTTGAGCAGATCTAAAGAACAGCCCTCCCCGACTGATTTCTGCCTCGGCTGGCAAGAAGCCTCAGTTACCTACAGTCAATAGAAAGACAAGGCTGGCTTATTCTCTGTGTGTTGCCAATGGTGATTTTTTTTTTACTCAAACAGGCTTCAGTCCAAGGTCTGTGAAGGAGAGCAGAGAATCTGGTCAGCCATTTAGACCCCACCTCCTGCCCCGTCAGTCATGCATCATGTGTTGAGGATCATGTCTATTATAACAGGAATTTTATAGATATAGATATTGTAGATAACACATTTTGAGCCCCACTGTGAAAAGACACAATGCCTTCAGTCTCTGCTATGTACTTTAGCCAGAGCTGGTTGGTTAGTCCTCTGTGGACAGTTTAGTATTAACCTGTAATTGGTGATGTATTATGCACAGTAAGGGTGCTGCAGGTCATCATCTCAAGAACGTCGGGCAGAGAGTCAACCCGTCACGAATAAGGAGATCTGATGCTATTAGCGCCGCCTCAGCATAGCTTAGTCAGTGATCCGTACCCACATTGGCTGCTCTCTAAATAGGAATTGGAGATAAAGAGGGTGGAGGTACCGGGAACCTGGGAGCGAGTCCTGCTATCAGACGAGGGCTGATAGTGTGTCCTCGGCCTGAGGATTCGCTTTTTTTTAATCAAAGTGTTGGACAAAAAATTTCCTGCCAATCGCATCGGAGGATGTGTCACAAATGTTTATACCATGTCTAGCTGGTCTCTGAAAAGAGGAAAATAGCCGGCATTTGACCTTCACTGGGATTGTACGACTGCTCACTGTAGAACTGATGAGGCCCAATGGGTCGCGTAATAGAGGAGAGGCTGTGCTTTCAGAGAGGGATTCATGGATTGACTGGAGCCGTCACTGAAGGCACCAGTGAGGTGCAGAAACTGAATGAGGTTTTATTCTCTGAATAGCCTGAGTTCCGAATGTCACAGGTGGTGGTAAGAAAAGCCATCATGTGGATTAGTTACGCTCAGGTGGTTCCCCCTCAATCTGCCCTTGGAGAAAGACTCAGCAGATGCAACCTTTGATTTCTGTGCTAGTTTAGTTGCTGCTAAATGCTATTGATTGTATCTCGCTGTGATCGAGTCCTCGGGGGGACGTGGGACATATGGCCAGAAGAGGTCCAGCCTCTCAGTAGTTCAGTTTAACACACTCGTGGGACAGTTTTATAACTTTACTCTTTCAACAGCTCATCAGCGACTCTTAGACAAGGCAATTTGGCTTTCGGATGATTTAGACACCCTTTTTAATGTGGATCATACCGTGTCACCTCATCTTAACCCCCTTTGTGACCTATGCTCGTAGATACAGCTTAACAGCAGAAGATCACATGTCGACTTCCTCTTTCATCGTCCTGGATTAAAATATAAATCCTACTCTCTTACTCTCCTCAGCAGAGTCTCCTTAGAAATCAGCCTCTGTTTGAAGAGAGGGCTTATAGTGCAGACACAGAGCTGCACTTCCCACTGTGGATAACAAGGTAGAAGTGTCTCGGTGAATAGAGAATGAAATGGCAATGGAAAAAGTCTAAAGAAAGGGGGGATACTCAGAGAGACCCACATCTTTCCTCCAGCGCCTTATTTTGTGTAATTCTGTCTGTGGGCAACAACAGTTCAAATTGTTTTTCCTCACCCTCCCTCTTCTTTCTCGCACACTCTGTCTCCCATGGTCATTAAAATTGGAGTTCCCACCCACAAAGAGAGAGATAGAGAGAGCGAGAGCGAGCGAGTGTGAGAGAGAAGGATTTAAAAGGCAAAGGGGAGGCAGCCTTCGCAAAAATGCTCCAAGCGTGAAAGACGACAAATGAGCAACATTGGGTGAATTTGAAAGAGAGAGAGAGAGAGAGAGAGAGAGAGAGAGCTGGAATAAGCCTCTCTGGTACAGTGCATGGCCTTTCATTCATCAAGGGGCTGCCATTTCCCAAACCGTTCTCCACACAAATGCAGGCTAAGTGTTTGTGTTTGGAAGAGAGCGGAGCTGAACAAGAGCGCATAATGGAGACAGAAAGAAGAGGAAGTGAAAAGAACACAACACAGGCTGAATGGCGCTTATTGCTGCTGCTCTCACTCACTGCTCCTCAGTATCGCTCCAGTTTAACCACATGAACCCTGTCAACAATAGTACAGTGTTTGCTGTATTATAATAACAGTCCTTGCTCTCTTTGCTTTTCTATAACCGACGAGTGAAGCTTTAACCTTAAAGAGGCAAGTGTAGGCAAATCTGTGTTTGCGAGCTTGGTTGACTTTTAAATGTGAAGCATATTATGCAGATACTAGCGACAACAACTGTTCTTCCTCTTGTGCCACCTTTTGTTCCTCTGTCATTATTGATAGCTCGTAGGTCATTAAAGGTCCAGTGTGTACGATTCAAGTGATGTTTTTTTCAACAGCCCAGAAACCAAACACCTTTTTAGTTTAAATGACTTACTACAGGTGAGGGGTGCTCAGCTGTATGAAGCAACTTCACCTCAATGTATCACTGCATTCCACACACTGTGCCCTTATTGATAGATAACAATGATTTAAAAAAATCTCCACTTACCAGTTAGCATCCCATAATTTTTCTTTGCGTTTCAGTCGTCACCATCTTGTCGAGGGCCCATGCCGACCGAAACGTCTACCCCTCCGCTGGAGTCCTGTTTGTCCATGTTCTGGAAAGAGAGTACTTTAAAGGAGAGTTTCCTCCCTACCCTAAATCAGGTATGACTGCATTACTATTATAGTAATTAATAGAAATTCACGTCTAAACATTTGATTAAATGGGTGTCATTCAAATACTTCCACTTTACCAACACCATAGTAAGTCCTGTTTCACTGGTTGGAAATGCTTTACAGAACTTTCTCAATCCTGCTAATTGTGCTAAATGCACATTACTGACACACTCGTGGCCCAGAATAGAATAGTTGGGTGATTCCCAAACCACCGCTTATGGGGCTGTCGCTCAGGGGATAAAGTGGCTCCACTAATCACTAGTTCGAAGGTTCAAACCCCAGCTACTCACGCACTTGTGTGTGGAGTATATAGATGTGTTAAAGGGATCTGTAGTGGTTGTATAACATGTGTAAACTCAGTCCTTTTACCTGCAGGCGATCCCAGCAACGACCCCATCACTTTCAACACCAACCTGATGGGTTACCCAGACAGGCCAGGGTGGCTGCGCTACATTCAGAGGACGCCGCACGGCGATGGAGTGCTTTATGGCTCCCCCACTGCAGAGCATGTTGGCAAGGCTACTGTCATAGAGGTGGGTGGCTGCTGGACAGCGATCAAAGGGAAGTGTTTTGTGCCACTGCTCATCACATCATGGAGGGAAAGGGAACGTTGCCTTTGTGTCGAGGAAAATGAAAACAGAAAGTAACACGATTTTTCATGAGATGGAAGACAGCCTGCGTTTTGTAGTTGTAACTAAGGAACTCATAATTCTATATTGTTTCTCAATGCTTTCTTTGTCCACCTATAAGCTACTGTAGAAATTCTTTTCCCCAAAAGGCTTAACATATCCCAGTGGTGCACATGTGCTTCCATACGGTGTCTCAGCTGGGTACAGAGCCTGCGTCGTGCATCCAGCTCAGTCTTCGTCCAGAGGGCTGCTGCCATATAAGCTGCACTGATCTGGGTTTAAACTTTCACCCTTGTGTGTTGCAGATTACTGCCTATAACAGACGCACTTTCGAGACGGCACGGCACAACTTGGTCATAAACATCATGGCTACAGAAGGTAAGAGGCGCCAATGTGAGAGCTTAGAGCAAGTAGAGATCAGACTGGAACTTCGCTGATTAAATCCCAGGCACACGTTCAGCTCCGGAGCAAAGTCATGGGCTTCAGTGTGGAGACGTTGGCTTTTAATGACTCCTGTCAATACGAAGTAATTAAACGAGCTGTATTGCCAGTTGTGCCCTTTCATCTATTGACCTTTTTGTCTCTCTCTAATCACCTGAATCATTTTCACTTTAAGTGCGTTTGTTTACTTTTCTAGAGGTTGGTCCATCAGGAGACATGATTAATGATCTTCATGTAATCATACTCGTATAATAAACAGACCTCTTTGGTTCAGCCATCACTTATCAGTCGTTTGCTAACAACAGGCCTGGATATAAATGATAAGAATGTGTAGCTGCTCCTGTTCATCTCTGTTAGTACACCTCACATCTGCGCGTGTCTGTGTTTGTGCAACGGCTTGTTGACCAGTCATGGTACACGCTGCACAATATGAAGTGAGCGGGGTGAACACACAGCAGATGTTTGCAGCACTAATGTGACATCACTCTTCCCACGCTGTGATGTCATGCACCATCTGGCCCCTGAAGGGGGCAGAGTCATAACAGAGCACAGCCAACACACCATCGTCTGCTGTACAGACTGGTGGAGTCAGCATCACCTAGGCACCAGTGATACAGAAATGATGATGCCCCAGTAAGCAGAACAACAGCACAGGATATGCTTCAAAATAAGTAAACAGTGCCCGTTCATCTTTTGTAGTTCTTGTTTTATTTCTAAAATACTTTGGACTCCAATTTCAAACTTATCTGTCCTCCATGAGAGGTATTCAGCTGCAGCATTTTAATCACCAGACGTCAATAAATCCTTCGCGCAACACTAAATATGCCATTACCTGTATGTTTTATTTTACATGGTTTTCAAGGTCTTATCTACTTTCTTAGCCTCTTCTCACCCTTTGGCCTCTGATTCTAGTTTACCGTCCTTCATCTCTCGTGCTTGCGCGCAGAGTTCCCTCTCCCCTACCAGGCGGAGTTTTACATCAGGAACATGAATGTGGAGGAGATGCTGGCCAGCGAGGTGCTGGGTGACTTCCTCGGAGCGGTGAAGAACGTATGGCAGCCCGAACGCCTCAACGCCATCAATATCACTTCAGCACTTGACCGCGGTGGACGTGTGCCCCTGCCCATCAATAACCTCAAAGAGGGGTGAGGATCTTTGCAGGCTAATCTCAACTCGCCTAGAGCTGATGAGTGCTAACAAAGGTTATTTTGCAGTGACAAACCAAAGCTTCACGTTGGAAGTCTCCTCCAGAATCCCGACCACAGTGACCTTGTCACCTCCCTAAATCAAACAAATTGCAGGACATTCTCAGCCCACTCACACTGCACTGACATTTCATTTAATTGGAGCCTCGGGGATTCTCCGCTCGCTGTGAATTAGATGAGCACACTGGGCCATCAGCTCTGATAGACGCTGTCAGTTTGTTTAGTTCAGACGGGAGTAGCCCATAAGAACTGCCATAAGTTATGCATCAAAGACTCGTGCTGACGTTTGGAAGATGAAAGCGCCGAGGAGAAGACTCGGCGGAGGGGAAATGCTGCGACGGTCACAATCCTCAGTACAAACAAGGACATTTAGTCATATCTCTTCCCTTCTCTTACCTTCCCTCCAGAGTTTATGTGATGGTCGGTGCCGACGTTCCCTTCTCCTCGTGCCTGCGGGAAGTGGAAAGCCCACACAACCAGCTGCGTTGCAGTCAGGAGATGGAACCTGCCATCAGCTGCGACAAGAAGTTCAAACCTCATTTTCACATTGACTGGTGTAAAATCTCTCTGGTGAGGATTCACTCCAAGGCATTTGCCTGAATGAAAACTACAGTTTTTTAGAGCCTAGGGCCTGAAGTTCCACTCACTCACGGCCTGCCACGACGACTTAGCTCCAGGGTGGGTGGCTGTGTGTGGGTGAAGGAGAACACAGGCAGCCACAGTAGGCTACCAGCTAGCTTTACAGTTCCGTTGTGTTAGCAAGCAAGAGAATGCTTACTGCATCGTCACCAACTCCCTCTGGTGTCATCATAAACAACCACATTGAAAAAGTGATTTCCGATAGTAAATTAGTGTTAATGAGTTAGTCAGATCAGTAACACTTTCTCACACTCTTTCCCCAGGTTGACATCAACAAAGTGGTCCCAGTATACATCACCCGTTCCGATCCAGGCACCGGGATCCTGCCCGAGTTTGGGGAGTACAACCCCCCCTCGGAGTCTCTGAAGAGCCGGGACTACTTTGTCGACTTCTTAGTCACGCTGGCCGTTCCCTCTGCCGTGGCGCTCGTCCTCTTCGTCATTCTCGGCTACACTATGTGCTGCCGACGGGAAGGGGTGTAAGTGTGCTCGGTCTTCTGTTCCCATGCAACTTTTTGCACCAGACACCCAGACAAATGTGGGAGGGGAGAACTGGCAGTGACAAGGAAGGAAATGAGACAGAAAGGTCAGCGCAGGGCCGTTAGTAAAAAAACAGAAAATCGGGACTGGAATCGCAGCTTGCCATTACCATCCAGTTGTTTGTCCCACATTTATTAAGTTGCCTGTAAATCATGAGTTATTGTTGATTTTGTCACGTACATCTCGATGTTTTCAAGCGAAGCCATGACATTGATGCTCACTCACCCATTTTAAATCCTTTCATCATTCTCCGTCATCTACAGGCTGGGAGAGACGTGCCCCCCTCATTCACTCAATGATCTACGTCCCATCAGCGTTGCCACACTGCCTTTACCCATCAGTCCTCTCACTTTGTGTGTAGCTGTCTCTTTAACTATTAATATTAGTATTTAATTCATCCATTTTGTTTTGTTTCTAGGGAAAAAAGAAACATGCAAACACCAGAGTAAGTGTTTTACCTCTCCTGTGTTTCTCTTTATTTTGGCTCTGTCACTGTCCCCTCCCCCCTTTTGGTTTGGCAATTTTGTCCTCCATGTTGTTACTGATGGCTTATTCATAACCATCCATTAGCTCATCTGTCTGTTTACATCCATTCATCCAATGGGCTGCTCAAAAGTCTAATGAACAGACAGGAGTTGTTTGCAGTGATTGCTTTTCTAATGTTCCGAGTCATTAAGACAGCGGGTCTTTGCTCCGTGAGTCAGACAGCGATAGGTGACAGCGGATGTTTCTGTTGTGCATGATCTCAAACTGCCAGCATATTCAAATATTTGTGCAGAAAAAAAAACATTTGCACATGGGATGAGACAACGCCAGCGCACACCACGACGACACAACACACTCACGCTGACCTCACTTCCTCTCCCCCACCCCCCCCCAGCATCCAGCTGGTTCACCATAGCTCCATCCAGAAGTCCACCAAGGAACTGAGGAGCATGTCCAAGAACCGCGAGATCTCCTGGCCCCTCTCCACCCTGCCCGTCTTCAACCCGGTCAGCGGAGAGGTGGTGCCGCCCATCCACCCCGACAACTACGAGACCACCAGCATGCCCCTCATGCAGACACAGACGTGAGTACAGGGATTACACCGAGCAGTTCACATGCTCATAATGACCAGCATTCATTAGCAGGGTGTACAGATGTACGAGGCTTACGGGCGTCATCGTGGGGGGAATATAAGTTGAAACAACAGCTTTATGGTATAATCTTGTTTTCAGCGCTCCGTGTTTAATGCTAAAGCTGCAGCAGGGGAGTCAGGCCTGTCGAAAATACAACCACAGCTTAAGGGTGTCAAGCCGTCCCATGATATTTACTAATGGGCTTGATGGTGGGGAAGTGTTTAAGTACACCATGTTTTCACATGATACTAAATGCTCATGCTTGTTCTCCATACCATTACTGTGATTCCAGGAATCTGCAAAATCAGATTACAATACCACAGCAGAGACCCACAGGTTGGTTTTACGTCCTTTTACATAACAGCCTGCCTGACTGCATGTTTCTGCATGCGTGACATGTTTTTCAGACTATACATATTTCCAGGAGATCTCTGCACAACACGTGTATTGTTTCATGTTTAAATCTGTCTTTGAAAACTTGAGTGGAAGTGCAAGTTTGGATCTACACCTCTGTCCCGATCCATGCCAACTTTCAATGGATTCTTTCTTGGCTGTGTCCCATCTTTTAACAAAGTATGATGGGAATCTGCTCAATAGATATTTTGTGCAACCCTGCTGACAAAGGAGACCCTCAATGAAATATTATGCGATAGTGGGTCTTTTTTACATAATCCCGTTAACAGACACAACAAAGAAGCACAACTCTTCAGACTTGTCCCACTGGACCCGGATCACAGAGAGCCAATTGTTTCTGCTGTAAAATAGTGGCGGTGTTTGTGTGTGCATGTTCCATAACCCTGGTGTTGGTGTGCTAGCGCCCCCCTGTGTGCATGACAGAGATCTGCATGAAGAATTAATCACACTGCTCTCTCTGTTCTTTGCTAACGAAGGAGATAATTATGTCATGTCAACGTTTAGACGCCTGGAGGTGGGTACAACTGCTCTACTTACCAGCTACTGCAGATAACCAAGGTCTTGTAAAGCAGACATTGTAAGACAAACGTTCACGTCTTTCTGTGTTTCTGTCTCCAGGTAAATGGTATTCCTGAGGAGAGGAAAGTGGCCGAAGCCCTAAATTTGTGACCAGAAAACCCTGGCATCAGAGCGACCATTTGTTTCCCTATCTCTATATTTGTGTTTTTCTAACACTTGTGCCAATCTGCATGCTTCAGAAGTGTCTTTACAAAGTTTTATCGTCCACACACACTTAGATCTTTAAAAATGGGAGTGTGTAAGAGAGAGAAGCTTAGCTAATGATAAAGATGCATTTTAAGATATTTTGGAATATATGTGTAAATGTATTAACTAAGATGTATGTGTTTGTACTTGCTTTGCACAATGGACCTCGTCAAGGACAATGAGGGAGTTTAACATGTCACGTCATAGGCTCTATGTCATGTCACATGAGGACAATAAACTATGTCAAATTTGTTTTTACTGGAAGTAAAAGCAGTTAATGAACAGAACAGTAATGTCTGAATGACACAGCACATTACATGAGGGTATCATAGACAATGTACGTACAAGAGAATAACGGCATTTATAAATAATGTGGATATATTTCACATTTTTTGAAGACATCACAAAAAATGTACACGTAACATTTCAAAGAGGCCCAGCACAGGTGTATAAATACTTGTTGCTTTTACATGACCAAAGAGATCTATTATTAAGGCCTGAAACAATTTACCAAGTATATAGTTGTTGATCGGTAATAAGAGGAGAGAACTGAAGTCATCTTTACACGTGAGAGAAAATGGCAGCATGGAGATACCAGTCTCATCTGTACATGGAGGAGATAACAAATGACTTGGAGCTCAACCGACGTTTTGAGAACCTGTACACACAATTCGATCATGACACATAAGTGGCCTTGAAAATAAAAAAAAAGTTGCAGTCGCGTTTTTCTTTAAAAAACAAAATACTACATAAATGTGTAGAAAATGATCGACACAGCCATTAAATTTGAATGAGCCTGATAATATTTGTTGGACAATATTATAAGCCAATAATCTACATTTTTCAATTATAAGGGTTTGAAATAGATGTTTCCGAATAATATTGGATTTTTTTAGTCTTAAAGTATAGAAAATCACTTGGCTGGTCATTCAAACTAAGATTCACATTCAGATCATATGATATACTAGAATATCATAGTGTCATTTCTTACAGCTGTTTTCAGGTTTCTACACAAAAAAACCAAATTCTGACACAGTGGTACCATGTTCCACATTTCGCCTCAGGAGTGATTGCAGTAAAAGTGCTGATCTCTCAACAAATGTCCGTGAACATAAAGAGGCAGCGACATTGACCATTTTACAGTTGACAAGAGAATAGAAAACTCCTTTAAGCAACAGTAATACGTCTCCTCAGCTCAGTCAGTGCATTACAAAGAAGTTGTTTTCTAACCGTTGATGTGGCCCTGATGCAAAGTGCGTAATGATGGAAGATTGTGATGACAGGCTACATGGCACATCTGGAGACGTGCTGTGCCGCGTGTATAAGCCACTGAGAAAAATGTTGAAGAAGGCATTCAGTCAGTCAGTCAGTCAGTCAGTCGGTCAGTCACTACAAAATCACTTGTTTGCTCAGCGACAGGAACGGCTGTGGCAGCAGAGGGGAGGGTGAGAATTCAGCTGCTGAGTCCTGTTGTCGTATACAAGAGTGTGTGCAACCCAGCAATTTCCAACAGAGCTATGCATCGCGTTTTGAAGGGGAAAAGGACTAAAAACACTGATGAAGCCCGACTGTAGAAAATAAATATCTCGCTCTATCGTACAAATATACACAGACTCAGCTGCTAACAGGCCAGATGGGGTAGATGAGTGTAAAGGCTCACCTCTATAGTGAATATAAATCATGTAATACTTCCTTCACAAACAGCAGTCATGGGCGCGAGGCTAAAACAAAGACAAAAAACACTGTATAAAATATAAGCTTAATTTAGATCATTAAATACTGTACATATATAGAATTTCAGCGCTATAGCGGGTGACCACAGTACCTTTCTGCAAAAGGCAAACGCTTGTTTAAAAATAACTCACAAAAACAATAGCAAAAATATGCCAGGGATAGTCCAACATTTTAACAATTGCACTCAGATTGTTTTTCTTTCTGTGTTGATCACCTAATTTGTTGGTCCATATTTTGCATATTTAGATATCTAACGCTATCTCAAAGTCCCTGGAAATACTGTACAATGTAATTCTGATCGGTGAGCACACCACCACCACTGATCATTTGAATCCTTGAAGTGCAGATATCTGAATATGTGGATCCACCTGAGCCAAAAAAAGCCAAAGAAAAAAACAAACACTTCAGCTGCAGCTGCCATGTGGACGGACTGTGTGTCTAATCTGTGATCCCTTCCAGGTTGAAGTAATGACAGGAAGTGACAAAGTATTATTTTGTTCATGTGTTTGAATAGAAGCAAAAATTCACACGGTTAGCGCAAATGTGTTGAAACGAGAGGAGCCCGTCTCTGTCTTCTCATGTCGCAGAAAATGTAAACGTTGAGTTGTTTTTTTTGTTTTTTCCCCGCTCCATCCTTAAAAAAGGAGCAATCCTGTCTTTTTTTAATTTTTTTTTTTTAAAGAAAGTTGTTTTTTTCAGTGTGCGACTTTCACAGCAGTCAGAAAAAGTACCGTCTCTGCTCAAACGCAGCCAGCAGCGAGACTGTGGATACCCTAATGTAGTTCCTTCCGTCGCCACCGGTGGCCTCACACCCAGGCCAGCACCTGGCCTGCCCTCATTTTCAACCTCTGCAAGGAGGCTAAGCCAGTTGCCATGCTCCCTGCCTCCCCATGAGGAGGGGGAGGGGGAGGGGGAGGGAGAGGGGGAGGAGGAGGAAGAGTCCCATCAGGGGCCGGGAGGGGACTGGCTGCCCCTGGATAGCAGTAGCACGACCAGGCTGAGGAGCCCCGCGGCCCCCAGCCTCTTGAGCAGGGCCACGCTGTCTTTGGGGATGACCACCTGGGCCAGGTCGTTGGTGATGAGGGAAATCTCATGAGCCACACAGACAAAGATGAAGGTGCTGACCATGATGTTGAGTGAGGGGGACCCCGGAATCAGGACTAAGATTCCCTTGGTGTCTGCTGCCAGCCAAATGTGATACTGGCATATGAACAGCTGGGGGAGACAAACAAAGCATGGTGAATAGAAGGGAATGGTAATTGGTGCTGATTTCCTCTTTTCTTTCGATTTTTATTTAAGTCGGATGCCTCTGGGGAACTACTGGAATACACACAGCTGGAGAGGACTGGTTGTCCTGTTTTTAATTTTTTAAAATTTTTTGAGGGATCAGTGTTTCTGGCACATCCATCTTACCTCCAACGAGATCTTTCCAAACCAGGCAAAGAATGAGCTATAAATAGAGCGAGCGTAGCCAGGAATGTTCCTGATAAGAATGAAGGCCAGAATCTGTGGACAACAGAGAATACGATTGTTTTAGTGGGATAACTTATGGGTGTTATTACCCAATTCTTATCGTTAAATGGTGCAGATTGAAGTCAAGGATACTTTATTTTATTCTCATACTATTCAAAGAAAAACATGACTAGAGCATAGTTTGGTTCGACAGCACTTTCAGATCGCATTCATTATGATCTACCTAATAATGTTTTTGGGGTCAAGCATTTTAATGACTGTAACTAAAGGAACAGGTGGTCAGTTTCAAAAACACTTTCCTTGTACTGGAAAGATTTTACACCAGCCGTCCACTTGTTATCGTATCCTCGGCCATGCTGGTTGATGTCAGGTATGAACAAAAAAATAAACAACTGCAATCTCACCCAGTTCAAAAGGCACAAAGACAAAGTAAACAGTCAAGTGACCTCATCTTCAAAACAGCTTCCCTGTGCGATCCACTTAAAATATACGAAGTCTGTCTTCAGCTTTTATGGGAGGGAACTCCCTTGTTGTTATGCACATAATATTCTGTGTTGCAGTTGGTGACAGTGTCGTGGTACGGCAAATCAAAAGGAATCCCAAATGTAAACAACACAGACACTTGCTGGCAAAGGCAAGCGCATCAAGATAAAAAACAGTTATCGGCGGATATGTAACACTGTAGTGGTAATACTATATTGCCGATGAAACGGAGGAAACAAAAGATGGTTCTTGTACCTGGACCACAGAGATGTACGGGTGCATCTCGTTGCACTCTGTTTTGGTTTTGCAGCTGCTGGCCCATATCGAGTAAGTCTGGAACGATGAGAGAGAGACGCGATTGAGACACATCTTCAGTTGAGGCAAATGCAATAAAGCGGTTGACAAATGCAACGCGTGAGAAACGTGATACCCACACGATGGACATGCACGTCACTAAACATGTTGCAGAGCTTTCACAACTGATGAACAAACACTTAAGCAAGGATGTGCCTCAGCGCACAAAGAGCAGAGCGTTGGGGTTGAGATGTTGTGGTAAGTTCCCGCCCCCTTTTTTTCTAAGCCGCTGTTGCGACCGAGCTATTTGTTCATAACAAGATGAAGATTCTTACAATGAAGGAGACGACAGAGAGGAAGAGGAGCACGTTGGCGATCCTGCCAGAGAACAGAGCTTCTCCTTTTCCTTCTGACAGCACCTGACACTTCTGCAGCACCAGGTAGATGAAGGCAAACAACATGCCGTGGATCACCGCCTGCAAAACAACATTAAAGGGGACGTTTTTGACTGATTCCTAGGGTCACACATTATAGTTAATATAGGTACACATGTATCAGACTCCGGCACATCGAGGTCACCTTGATCAGGAAGTTGAATGGACATTTAAGAAGAGTCATGAGAACTGTTTTCAGTAGTAACACCATCTATATAAACAGGACAACCATTGATCCCACCAAAGGACAGGAAACCATCCCAATGCAAAGTAACACTAACAACATTTTCTTTAATTTGAAAAAAAGAAAAGACAGACTTACAAATCGATCCAGCTTCCATCTGAACCACCACTCGTGGATACTTCCGTTCAGCTCAAAAAGCTTGGAGATGGGCCACATGGAGAAGATGCCCTCAAAGAACCCCTGTAGAACATTGGAGGGGAGGTCCAACATGATAGAAAGACAACAGTAACTCAAATACAACTCTGCAGAAAAGCGTCTCTGAACGTAGATCAGACCTTGAAGCAAATGAGCAAAGTCGGCAGAAGGCTACACTGGTACATGAAGATATACATGACAGGCTAATACTAATAATACCGAGACAGATTGAGGTTTCTTGTTGTCTCACCCACCTGTGAAAAGGCAAAGCAGCAAATGAACAAGAGAAGGCCCAGTAACTTCACCAGCACCCCGAGGTGCCATATGCCACTGCCTGTTCAGAAAACATCATTAGTGACGCTGTACTTATTTATTCATGAGTATCACATTTTCAGAGTAGAACTAATTGTTTGTATTGACTCATGTGGTCCAACAACGGGAGGAAAGTGTGTGAAATGAATGTTGTGATGGGTCTGTGGAACTGGCACCAGTTCTCTTGACACCTACTGTTGGCCTTCTTCTGAAGGATCTGCGGCCACATGGCCAGCGTGGCATAGATGACGACGAACCAGAAAGTGACCAATGGGACAAAGTAGTAGAACTGATAGGGTCTGTCCATGACCACACACAGAACCAAGACCAGGAAATTTAGACGGAAAAGCACCTAGAAATGAGTAAATATTCAAGTGAAATGACAGGCTTGCATGAATAAACGCCTCTTTTGTGTGCTGTGATTGGAATGATAGAGGGTCTGTGAGGTCACCTGACAAACTCTATACAGTCCAAAGTCTCCTTTTAGCCAGAAAAAAGAAAAGTGTCCATAGCCGGTCTGAAAGAGGTACGCTGCCACCAGCACCCGCACATGCATGTACACCGGAATGAACTGGAAGACACAAAGAAACTCATTTTATGTCTTTTTATATCAAATTATCAGTTGGCACCCCCTCAGAGCTGTGTACTCCCACGTGTTTGTGAAGAGGACATATTTGTTACTCACAGCGCTGGCACCAGAGATGTGGTAGATGAGGATGACAAGCTGCATCCAGCCTTTCCACTCGTCTGTTTGCTCGCGGTTCAGTAATTTGGTCTGTGTGGACAAAAGGTTTTTTACGTCAGAGAGTTCAAATGATCCGAGTCCATGTAGAGGAAATAGGCCCGACATCGGCACTTCCTGTCTCACCTCCTTGCTGTTTTCATTGTAAAACACTCCCAACACAAATATATAGACGAGGGGAATGAAGAAGGTGGAGTGTGTGTAGAACTTCTGCTCCTTCATGAACACATCCGCTCTGTCACAAAGGTAAAAATAGCCCATGATGAGGCCCATCCTGCAGAGAGCATGGAACGGCGCCTTTGGACCGAGGGGGACAGCTGCAGTCGCTGGCTTCTTCTCCTCCAGGCTCTCCACGTCAGGGGGCACAGGTCTGCGGTGGTGGTTGCTGCCAAGGAGGTGGAGGACCAGGAAGACGGCGGCCGAGCCCAGGAAGAAGCACGCTGACATTTTCTGGAGGAAGTTGGGGGGCGGTACCGTTTGGCAGCAGGAGCCGTCGATGGGCCTCAGCCTCTTGTTGCACACGGAGTTCATGAGCACCATGGCGCCCTGACAGAACAATCACACAGGATGGCGAGAGGAGGATGTGAGGAGCACTCCCGAGTTAGAAATAAAAACAACCTCGCTGCCAAACAATCAGCAATATTATAAACAGACATCCTGCCCACCACGTCTCTGGTGCTCTCGGGCAGGTGCAGGCCGTCGTCCGACTGGTTGATGGTCTCCAGGGCCGCCTGGCGGGAGGCGGCCAGCAGCTTGACCTGGGATCGGCCGTTACGCTTGCTGCTGTCCAGCACCTCCGCTGCTGCTTTGTTGTACATCTCCAGCTGCCGGTTGGTGATCATCTTCCGGCTCTCACTCAGCACCTCCTCGTTTACTGGGTCTACAGGGTAAGAGGGGGTGTGGCGTTGTGACAAAAGGGTTTCTATGGAAAGGGGCAGGTATTCAGTCAACTCTGCATTCAGATGGATGGATTTAGTGTTGGGAGTATTGGCATTTTGATATGTAGGTGACTGATTGGATTGTATGTGCAATGCGGGTGGAGCCTGGGTCTCAGTGGAGGAGTTGAACCACATTAGGATTAAATGGCTTTATCAGATGAACAGATTACAAGTGCAGCACGATTCCCATGTCTTTTAACATTCGGCATTAGAATGCATCTACACATGTGCTATAGTGATCAGCTCTTACGTCCTTGTTTACTAAACTAGAAGGGGAAGGGTGTGACTACGTGCGTACTCAACAACACAACTAAACTGATGTGGTCATATCCAAGCCCAATCTGGTTTGAGCAAACAAATCTCTGTACATCCTTAAAGTTTGTGTGTACATGCAATGAATTCATGTAATTGCTTACCTTGCAGCACCCAGTACACCTCTCCGTGGTCAGCCAGCTTCTCCAGGTGCATGGCCATGGCTGACAGGTTGACTCTGTACTGCTGCAGGGCCTCGCTGCTGCCGCCGTGCAGCTTGATGGACCACTACAGAGACAGGTGGAAGAGACGGAATCAAGACTGATGCCACCTTGTTTTTGTTTATCACGAAATGTGCACTGATTTTAAACAGCTTACAGTGGCTGCGCCGAGGATGACAACATCTGGTTTGACTGAAGATTCCTGCAAAACACGAGTGAGTGTGCAGTGAGAGCAACTCCATATTCAAACCACACTGATGAAAGAGTGCCAATGGAATGAGTCCTAAATTACAGAAGGAAGTTCATATGCTAACATTTAGGGTTCCCTAATCTTTCAGTCAGTGGGTTTCATTTACAGACCTGAGGACTGTGGTGTAGTTTGACACTAGCCCAACTTTAGCTGTTAATTATTAATGATTGCATTCACTTTCCTTGTAAACACAGAAGTGGTGACAATTTGTGGAGATTATCGCTCTTGTCTTTGTTACTTTGCTTATTTTCAAACATTTTCCAGAATCCAGTAGGAAAAGATCTGCTTGCTAACAGCCGAACTTACTTGTGTCCATGATATCAAGCGCTCCTTCATTGAGTTATTTGCCTCAGGGTACCACAGGAAGTCCTGAACACAAAAAGCATGTAGATTATCTTTTAAATCATTTATCAGAGTTGTGTTATTTTACAGGCTAAGAACAGGAAGGAAAAAAAGGGGCACATCCAGAAATAGCTTACCACATTCACATAGGAACTCTCGTCTTCAAAGGAAATGTCCTCATGCTTGAGACATTACATGGGGGGGAGACACAGAGAAAGTCTGTTAGACTAATCCTGTTCTTCTTCATTTTCTCCGACACAAGATCAGACAAAAATAGCTGCTAGCGCTGAGGACTGTCATGTATCTCTGTGCTGCACTTTTCTGCAAACCATGTTATTTTCACTGCTGCTGTGTATGTTCTGATAATTCCTGTTCCTGAAATCTGACAGGCTCGTTGCTTTTATGCACTTTAAAGAAAATCTTGGACTTTTCTGGTTTATTGTCAGAGTTAAAAAGGCAATTAGAAGCCTCAGTTAAATATTTGGAGAAACTGAGGAGGGAGGAGTCAATTGTTACAGATAAGCCGACCTGTTTCTAAATCTGTTGTGATTAATGCAGAAAGCTCCGCCTCTGCCTGCTTCTCTACTCTAAAAGTTTTCGGGCACATTCACTGGATCAGCCACAACACAGTTGCTGGCACAGGCAGTGGAGCAAAGTCTGACACTATCTGTACTTAACAATTTCCTGTTGTACTTTAGATACGCAGATCTATAGAATAGTATCTGTACATCTTCACCGCTCTCTGCTACCCATCACCTCTGCTCAAACATCATGAGGTGAAACATGGGTGTTCACATACTGCTCCTGTTTCTCATAATTACCTTGTTTCCATCGCCTCTTCGCTCAGGGTCGATGGTTTTGATGAAGGAGTAAAAAAGCTGCCTGATTCGTGAGTCACCAATAAAGAAGACTCGCTTTTCAGCAAGACAGGTTTTGGCTTCACTGTAAGACAAAAACACTGATGGTGAGGAATCTGAAAATTGTGTATGTGCGCTGCAGGTGACAATCATTCATCTGTCAACTGATTTATTAGACATAAATGCTTAACTAAAAGTGGGTCCCATTACACACTAGGTTTCAGTGAGATTATATCTTTGATTATTTAGCTTTATTATAGTCCACATTTAGTCTCAAACATGATTTTGTACAGTAACCTTTGTGACAAGTGTGTGCGACTCACATGCTTTTGTATTTGTGCATCATACAGCCATAAGGCTGCCATACGTTCTCCCCCAAGTAACGTCCTCTGGACAGCAGCCATTCACATGAGTCTCCGCCTGCAGCAAGACACAGAGAGAACCGACCAGTAAGGCCACACAAAGGTACTAATCTCACTTTCAGCCACAGCTCCTCTGAAACTATGACTGAAAGTTGCTGTCTCAATGGTGTCCTGGCTTTTCATTCAGTCCTGTCAAAGGATCGGAACACAAAGCCGGGCTCCGCTAGGGGCCATAGCACAAAATGAAGTCATCAGCAATTTAGCTCGAGCATAAATCTCTCCAGCTATTCATTTGTGTGGAAAATGAATAGAGTCATCCACAACTGAATCGGCCCATAGAAACAGGAGAACATGGAGGATCAGCGAGCTGGCGAGAGACGTGGGCATTTTCAGTGTCATCGCCAGCCCGAGCAGCAGCTGCTCCCAGTGCACACACAGGTCGCTGGTTCCGACCTCTTTTCACCAAGAACGTGCTCAGTCTCTGCCACCCAGCTGTGAGGTGGATGTGTGCCATGCTAACAGTTCTTCTGGGCTTTGTGCCATCGCTGTGTGTTATCGGATGCAACATGCAAATGTGTAAAATGAGACATAATATTGTACTCATTAAAGACGGCGTATTAAGAGGTGACACTGCAGATGGAGGTTTATAACTTGCACATCATCTTAAAAAGGTACATTCGGATGAAAATCAAGTGTTGGAATATACTCAACCACCTCCCTTATGTTGAATATAATCAAAAACATACTTAGTATGAAATAAGAGATCAGTGCAATGGCTGGGCATTTCCTCTACACCCATAGACTCTAGGAGTTAATGCATTCTAGTGGTGAAGTTGCATGTTGCAGCCACCACCCATCACCAAGCCCCAACATTCCAAACATGTACAGGGAAAAAATGGCAGACTACAGTTATTCATAAAACTGACAATATAATAAGTCGGTCAATTTTGGGCTACCGTACAAATATTGAGGTGCATCGTGGTGACTCATTCCAAAGTAAATATAAAAGGGATATGAGGACATCGCATATCTGCAAATAGCAATGATTTCACCTCAATCTTACACACTGGACCTTTAAAGCTAAACAATCTCCATCAGATTAGCTAATGCAACCTTTCATTTCACAGACCTGGCACAGACTTTTGGCAGCTGCAACAATAATAAAGCTACAGTTAATCACATGTTAGCTACAAAGGCGGTGTATTTAATTAGTAGGATAGCTGGCTAATGCCTGTGATATATAAATAGCACTGACCTCCTAATGCCAAACACACTGTTACGCCTATTGTTAGCTACATTAGGCTACACATGGCTTTCTGATCAGTAATCAAGCGTGTGCTGATCGGAGCATGTAAACACAGATCAATGCAGTGCGTTAGCTTAGCGCGGCTAACCAAATGAGCAGAGCTGCGGCAAGCTAGCATTGCCGTCGTCACCGCACTTTACTCGTTTCCACGTTTTAAACAAGCCGTTCAGCATGTGTGTGTCACGTCTGCGCGAAAATGCGAGGATAACGACGGCGCAGCTAGCCGCACACAGACGTACACACTCTTACACACACACACACAAACACGAGCAGCAGCTAGAAGGCTAACGTTAGCGTTAGCTTGTGGCAGGGGCTGCATCCCTGGCGAGTTGAACCCACGGCGAAGCACTCACCTCCGTAATACCGCGCGGCTGTGTGGAACACCAGCAGCAGGACGACCGCCGTCAGCGATATCAGTTTGGCATTCCGTATGGTGAAGTGTTGGTTTATTTCGCGTTTGCCCAGGCTATAGGCCAGGACCGCCATCTTTGCTCCTCCATGACAACAAGCAGTTGTGCAGGGTAGCGGCGGCGGGTGAGTGAGTGAGCTAAACGGTGTCGGTGTCCGGGCAGGTGGAGCTGCAGAGCCTCAGCGGCTCCACCTGCCCCAACGCCGCCTCCCCCATCACCGCCGCTCAAAGCAGGTGCAGGGCAGCATCCGCACCGTCACACCTGCAAACACTTTTAATATTTGATGTTTATTAGCATAGTCATGATAGGGTTCTGTAAACAAATTAGTGTTAGAGCAGTAAAGTTTGAGGTAAAATTTCACCTATCCCTGGAAAAAGGGTAAATATTAGGTTGGACTCTATAGAGAATGTCTAATTAAAGTAATATAAAGAATTTAAAAAAGTATAAAGAAAGGGATGCTTTAATAATTAAGTCTTCTTTATTGCTCCTGGAGTTCAGAATACAAACATTATGTACTGGCACAAACTGCACACACACGTCGTGTTCTGTATTTAGTGACATCTAGTGGTGAAGTTGCATGTTGCAGCTTATTACCTTTCACATTATCCTTCCTTGTTAAAGCATTTAAATGAACCTATGGCAGCCCTGTTATAATTCATTTGAACTCAAAATAGTTTGTCCAATTTGCGCCACTGTAAAAACATGGCAGCTGCTGTTGAAAACCTAAAGGGCTCATTCTATGGCGATGAAAACAACAATTCACTCTCAAGTGATTAAACATTCCCCTTAAGCTCTTTGCCTTTTATGTCCATTTTTGCATACCTTTGATGTTGCCTTTATATTTCACAGAAAGAAGTGTTCACCATGCCCTGGTTTGGTATTAACTTTGACCAACTCTTATCAACATTTTGGGCCCACAAATACACAAAATGCATGCATTTGTTTTTCAAAATGTGTCATTTACAAAATGACACACAAACATGCTGAATGAATTGTTTTGAATGTTGAAAATGTTACTACAAGTTGTTTTTCTTAAGGGTTCCTGATTCAGTATAATCCAGGCGGAGAATTCCTATAGAACTCTGACTATGTGTAGTTTACTGTTAACCTTAGCTTCTACACCTTTGGTCTAAGGGGCACAGATGCTATGATCTTGTTATGTTGCCTATGATAAGTTGCCTATGATGTGCTCTGAGGTGCTGTTTGGACTCGTACAAGAGGGATCGTTGATCATCCACCTCGTCACTCTCCTATACTTCTGATGAAGACGTGGACAAGGGGTCCTCATCCTCCTCATCCAGTCGATTGAATAAATCGATTGCCTGAGCGATTTTCATTGTGCGCCTCATCATGCGCTCTGTCTCCTCTCTTTATCCAAACAAACACCAATATTCTGCCATGTCGCTCCTGTAGCCCCTGCTCCTTCACTGTCCTTCTCCGACAACTTTCCGCAAAAAGTTTTGCGGGGTCTCATGGGAAATGTAGTCCAAAGTCAAGCATCGTTTTCCGTTTGGTATAAGGATAAGAAATGACGAAGGTATCTGGATAAACGCGGCGTCCGCCCAGCGCCATATTTCTTATTTATAAGTGTCATGTTTCTATGAAACTCAAATGATCATATTTCCAATATTCCATATTTTTTACTTGGTCTATCAATTTCAAATAAAAACGAGGCTGTAGCTTCACTTCCGCACTTTCAAATGGGGTTGACGGCAGCGGGGTGATGTCATTCAAGTGATGACATTCTCCCACGACTAGCCACAACAAATGGCATGCGACATGATCACGCCGGCGTGACAGTCGACCTGTGTTTTAAACACAATTGAGAGAAACATTTTTGTGTTCACATGATAATTTCTTCCAAATATGACACACTGCACCTTTAAACCACGAATGAGAGCATATTACAATGAAGCGGAACCTGCAAATGTATCAAGGAGCCAAAGACCTTTACTTGCACAAATACACCCCCCACCACCTTTAGCCCTGGACCTATATAGAAACACAGCAATATCAATATAAGCACCAACAATATAATCTATGTAGCCTCCCGATATCAATAAGCTGAGGCTACAACACTGTAGCAAAGGAGCTCTTTGCTCTGTGGGGTTATTATGCAGAAAATGAAGTGGGGAACAAAAGGATCTCAACATGTTTTGCTCCAGGGGGCCTCCTAACATGTTAATCCCATCCCCACCAGGCTGTTTGGTATTTTAATCTGCACAAAGTATCCTGGTAATTTGCAGACAGTCTTATGTTGTTGGGGTGCTGAGTTGATAAAGCAGTGAAGTTAATTTCTGACTAAATTTTAGTCAACTATTGCTGTTAATTTCCGTAGCTGTGGATGTTTACTTTTGATATTGCTAACTTTACATACAGATATACTAATCCATCCTGTGTGCTCAGCTGCTCAGTGGTCATAGGGTAAGTGCTCATATGACATCCCCCAAAGCTCACTGTAACATACTCAGTACTGGAGCTGCCCTCCAATGGTTACTAAATGTGCTGCACGTTCACTCCCTCAGCACAACTCCCTCTGGTGTGACTTGATTACAGTTTTTACATTGATTTATATAAAATAATATACTAATATATCTGTGTGTATGTACCACTTCAATCCAAGCCTTGATCCAAACCACAGAAATTTATTTGGATGCAAAAGCTGTTTTATGCAAGAAGAAAAGTCAACATGGGAGGATGCATATTTACAAGACACAATGCAAGTTAGTAATCACACATTGGTATGGACAGTGTAAACAGAGATCAACTGCACAATCGGATTGAATGTACCGTTGAAGAGCATTGACAATGGGGGAAGGGGTGTCAATCAGGAAATGGCTGCGCTTCCAAAACAGGAAGATGTTTTCCAGTTGATGATGATGCGTCAATAATCCAAACTGTAACCAAAATACAGTGACACACCTCCAGAGGTGTCATCAACACATGAAAGCACGTAAGTCACTGGGTAGTGTGTTTTGGAACATTGGACATGCTTTATTTCAGAACTTTTCACAATTTATTTAAACATCTCACATATACAAAATAGGTACAATAGACTTTGTGGTGTCATTTGTTTGAGAGAGAGAGAGAGGCCGACTAAGAACCTGTCAGAATTGAATGAAATATGTGCTGCCACTATGAACACTGGGTGTGGGGTTTGGAGAGTTGAAAGAAAGCCTGAACAAAAAAGAAAAAAATAACAAAAAACAAAACAAAAAAACCTAGACAAAATGAGAAAACAAAAATAAAACTAAACAAAAAACAGACATTAGTTTTAGGGACATTCCACTTGCTTAAAGTGGGGGAGCATCAGGAGACGGATGCAAGACTCCGCAAAGGTCAATACAAAGTAATACAGTGAAGAGTGGTTCGTTCCACAGCTGCATAATAGCACCATAGATCTCTGCTTCAAGTAACTGAGCACCTTCCGATACGGGACAAAGCTTGAAGCATTAACATCTCCGGTTGTGGACTCAAGGATTGTCAATAGTATTTTCTTGAAGTACAGGCATGAGGTAGTTTAAACCGTTTTTCATGGAAATTGTGGTTTTAAACCTCCTCCTTGGAAGATATACAAAGACCACAAAGTGATGCATACTTTCAGCGTTTTTATTACACTTCTTTTATTTTTTACAAAATGATGACATGATGTCCCACAACAAGGTGTTTTCCCGCGTCCCTTTGGGGTTGCTGTATTAATTTGCATTGCACAAACGCTCCATTCAGTCCGTTCAGTCCTCTCCGATAGTTGCCCATCTTAAGCAAGTGGATGTGCAGAGAGAAATCAGCATTCGGTATAAAAAAACAACACAGAAAGAGGGGCAGAGATTTGGGTTTTTTTTAGTTCTTTCTCTCTTTTCGGTGTTAATTTATCATGAGTCTATTTATTTGAAACAGACTGGGCCAATGTCCAAACCAAACTCCTGATCAGCTCCACCAATGTCCAAAGGTGCAATGTCGAGGATGGGCAGGCGAGATGGTTTATTTGTTCTGTACTCGAGCACTGTCTTGCTCCACTCACCAGTGTGTGTCTGCAAGAAGTAGAGGACAGAGAGAGTTGGAGAATGTGTTCAAAAGAATAGGGCTCATCAACTCTCATGCAAGACAGTGAATCTGAGGTAGTGACGTAGGAAGGAGTACTCACAGTGCAGCCGTCCTCCAGAACGTTGAAGGTGAAGCGGCTGTTGCCCTCGGCCCTCAGCTCCACATCGTTGGAGCCCTGCAGCACCACAGCCTTCCTCAGGTTGCCACTCTCACCATCCATGTAGGCCACGCTGTTCTTGCAGTGGTAGGTGATGTTCTGGCTGGCCTGGTTGGACAGCAGGCGCATGAAGGCCAGCTGGGTGGCCATGCTCTGTGAGCTGAGGGTCTCGTCGTTGTAGGCAAACTATCCGGATGAGAAAACAACCGTCAATGTACAGAAGATATTCCAGTGTTAGTTCTTCTGTCGGAGTCGTTGCTGCCAAAGCTCTTATCTGCGGGTGCTCACCTCGGTACCACCGTTGATGGTCTCTCCGAACCAGACGTGCTTCTTGGTCTCGGTGCTTCTGAACCAGTTCTTGCGGGCAATGCTCTCAGGGTGAGCGAAGATGCAGGTCTCGCGGGTGCTGAAGTCGCAGAAGGCCTTGATGGCATCGCTGCTGCAGCCCTGGTTGGGGTCGATCCAGTAGAATCCTGAACAGTGGCAAGAGGACAAGAGTTGAGTTCGCTGGAAAACATGATTTCGACCTGGTTTGAATGAGACAAAATGTTTTCACTGTGGTCCCTCACCGCTGCTCCACTCGGGGTGGCTGAGCTTGATGTCACGGCAGGTGCGGGCGGGGTTCTTTCTGGATCCCTCGGGAGTCAGCAGGTTGTCGATCTGAGTGGTAAGGGACTTGATGGTGGCATCAACCTCGTAATCCTTGGCTCTCAGAGCGGGCTGATCGGCTCTGTACTCATCGTATCCGGAAACATCATATCCGCCACCAGAGGGGCCAGCAGGTCCGGGCAGACCAGGAGGTCCAGGAGGACCCTGCAATGGACAAGAGTGGATTCATATGGAAGCTCAAACCTCAGGAAATGCAGGGCTTTGGTACTGTAGGAGTACTCACAGCGGGTCCAAGGTATCCAGGGGGTCCACGTGGACCAGTAGTACCAATGACTCCATGGGCACCAGCTCTTCCATCCTTACCAGCGGGTCCGTGGGGTCCAGCGGGTCCCTGAAGAGGAGATCATTCAAATATTTCAATTTTCTGCTAGGAAATGCTCAGCCTCAGCACATCCAGACTTTTGTGATGAGTGTTTGGGAAACAAAGAATCTACTCACTCTGGGTCCAGAAGATCCAGCAGGTCCAGCAGGTCCGGTGTCACCAGAAGGTCCCTGAGGAGTGAGAAAGCTTTATTAAGACCTAGAGTTATCTACATATTTTGGTCAATCATGAGAATGTGCCTTCACTCACAGAAGGTCCAGGCATTCCCTGGAGACCAGCATGTCCTCGGAGTCCCTTCATGCCTCTCTCTCCCTTGTCTCCACCGACTCCCTTCTCACCACGGGGTCCAGCGGGTCCCTGTAAGATGCACAGACATGTGCACACACACACAAACGTGCCGAAAAACATCAGATCATTTAGAAATTAATATGATTCTCACAGCTACATGTTGTGGTGTTGTGCATGTGGAACCCTAGTGTATGTATAATGGCAGGTTGTACTCACGGGGGCACCTCTGGCTCCAGCAGGTCCAACGGCTCCAGCAGATCCACTGGGGCCCTGCAAGGACACAACAAGGAAAAACAGGTGAGTGGGGAAAGTCTAGTAAAAAGTCTGTCAGTTTTAAAATGGTTGCTGGGGTTACTTACAGACTCTCCACGGTTTCCAGGTCTACCAACAGCTCCAGAGGGTCCAGCGGGTCCGGGGGAACCAGCAAGTCCCATGGAACCAGCAGGTCCAGGCTCACCACGGTCTCCCTTGAGTCCAGGAGCACCAGGACGGCCAGGAGGTCCATCGTTACCAGGGTTACCCTGTGGATAGCGAAGAGTATTACAGTTTCTCAATTCTGCTGGAAGTCCGTTAAAATCTAGGTGAATATTACAGATCCTTGTTGAGGCCTCACCTCACGTCCAGCCTCTCCCTGAGGTCCGGTCATACCGGGCAGGCCAATGTTTCCAGAAGGACCACGGGCACCAGGAGGACCAGCGGGTCCAACTCTACCAGCCTCTCCCTGAGAACAGAGATGAGGGTTTTCACTCCTTCAAATCAGCATGATGAATATGTGACATGGCTCACAGCCGGTCAATAATCAGGTGCAGGAACAATAACTCACAAGAGCACCAGCACCACCAGGTGAACCACGATCTCCTCTAGCACCAGGCAGACCAACGAACCCTTGAAGACCAAGAGGACCACTAGTTCCAGGAGCACCAGGTGCACCCTAAAAACAATAAAAAGAGAGGTTCACTTCCGTTGTATTCTATTGTTTTGGTCATTGACTGAAATTGAAAAAAAAAGATCAACAACTTACGGCAGGGCCGCTCTCTCCAGAGGGTCCCTTCTCTCCAGCCAGACCAGCGGGTCCAACCATACCCTGCTCTCCAGAGGGACCAGCGGGACCAACATCACCACGGAGACCACGAGGGCCATCCTTACCAGCCTGACCAGCGGGGCCAGGAGGTCCAACAATACCCTGAAGAGGAGATGTTGTGTGAATGTGTGTATGATAACAAAAACCCATGGATAGAAGTCAGTGGTAGAGAACAGTTGTTTCCATGAGTGTCAGGTAACAATTGTAACTACACAAATCCAGACTTACAGCGGGACCAGCAGCACCAACTCTGCCAGCAGCACCAGGGAAACCAGTCAAACCCTGACATCAGAAAAAAGACACGGGTTAAAAAGCCTGAATTGAGAATATGAGGCCCGTAGAGCTGATGTGCGTCTGTGTATGATTCCATGTTTTCTGGATGTTTTCTATTATTATATTATACTTACAGCAGGACCCGTGTCTCCACGAGCACCAGCAGGTCCACCAGGGCCAGAGGGACCCTGGATGTAGAGAAACACAATTTCACATCAGAACAACTCAAATCTCTTCACATTGATGAATTATCACAAACCCCAACCCTAACCCTCCGATTTCATCCCATAGTGGAATGATCTCATCTTGAGCGTTCTATCATTATGAGATGGCAAATCTGGTCAATCGGACCGATCCCAACTCAATATACAGTATCAGTGTGAATGGTACTAACAGCAGGTCCGGACTGTCCAGAGGGTCCAGCAAGGCCGGCAGGGCCGGCGTCTCCCTTTCCTCCAGCGGGTCCGCGCTCTCCTCTTGCTCCGGGCTGACCATCAGCACCCTGTAGGGAAGGAAGGTGTTTAATATTAGACCAACTGATGATCCCACTGGTCAAACAGGACTCTACATGCATCATTGTGCTGTTAGGCCTCTGGCTGTGAACTTACAGGGGGTCCAGCAAAGCCAGCTGAACCAGCAGGTCCAACCTCTCCACGCTCACCCTGCGGAGGACAAACGGTGGGTCAGAATCACTGCACATTTCACAAAACATTTCTGCAGCAACAGAATCTACTTGCAATAACAAAGGAAATGTATTTACAGGGGCTCCACGAGCTCCAGCGGGGCCAGCAGGTCCGAAGGAACCGCCCTCACCCTGCAGGAGGAGAAAGTGAAGGTTTGATTCGCTCAACATTGTGCCATCGTCTATGTTACAAAATAAAACATACATGCAAAATATTATTTAAGCGTCAGACATCTCTAAAATGTATTTCTATAAACATTCATGGGTGCACTGATACTACCACACCAAATACAATACAGAGTATTATGTGTCCATAGTGTCATTTCATCTAAAATTAATGAAAAAATACTAGGTTGCAATGAAAACATTTAAAATGCATTAAATTGCATTTAGTTGGTTTTATGGGATTTATAATTTGTCCTACAATAAATTAAGCGATCACTGAGTCAATGGTGCAATACTATAAACTGGCCATCGGGTGGCACTGTTGAGGTTCTACTTTCAAACTTCTGCAGGCGTAAATGTCCACCTGCAATTATTACTCCAAGGGAGTGGGGCTGTCCAAAACAAAGGGGAGGGACTGTTGAATAATTAAGTGACAACAGAGATACGACCACATTGATGTGTGTTAACATTTTTCTATTGTAAGTCATTAACACGGGAGTCATCCATCTTGAATAATGTTAGTGGCAGCCAACATAATTTTTTTAAGTAGTTTAGACGCCACATGATATGTAAGTGTATTTACAGTTAGGTCATTTCAGCCCAATATTTGTTTTGTAGAAAATAGTGACCATGCATCTACTTTTTACCTTGTCACCATTGGCTCCGATGGGTCCAGGGGGTCCAGCGGGTCCGGGCATGCCCTGAAAAAAGAGGTGGGAACATTAAGACCAGCTCTCAGGTTGCTACACTGAAGTTACCATGGTAAATGGTTCCAAAATGTTCCGATGAATTTAGAAAGATTAAAATCAAACTTACACGGGCACCATCTCTTCCCATGTTGCCGTCGGGTCCTTTGTGTCCAGCCTCTCCCTACAGAGCCCAGACGGGAGAATTATTCATTCTGAGCCTTAAAATCCCACTAAAGTTGCAGGTGGCACATATTTTTTTTCGAAAATACCTTCTCTCCCTTGGATCCAGGGGTACCAGCAGCTCCACGCTCACCGGGCATGCCACCGGGTCCTTGGTGTCCAGCAGCACCAGCAGCTCCAACAGAGCCGGGCTCTCCCTGCAAATCCGACATTTCTCAGGACTGATCTGATGTTGACATCTACTCGCTGAGTAGTTCCCATGTTGCAGGATCTTACCTTGCCACCATCAGTTCCTGGGGCTCCAGCAGGTCCACGGGCTCCAATTGGTCCCTGAGGTCCAGTAGATCCGGCAACACCGGGGTTACCGCGCTCTCCCTATCGACATCCACAGATACAGTCAATAAAAAGTTCAAACTTGATTTGTATTGCGTTTGATATCCACATGCAGATGTTATTAATCGCCAAGGCAGCAATTTTCAAGGCTCAAAATGTTTCTTGACATATTTGGCCTAAATAAACCCAGTCGCTCAGTTTGGAGATGGATATAACTGAGGAGCATCTAAGGGAGCGTCTGTAAGTATGTGAACTTGCTCAGTTGAACTCACCTTAGCACCACCAGGTCCAGCAAGTCCCTGGTCTCCTGGGACACCCTGTAGAGACACCGATGGTTGTTAGGACAGAACTCCACAGGGTCTGTAGACGAGCTGATCATCATCTTCGAAAAAAGTATGTCACTTACTCTGTCTCCGGGCTTGCCAGCCTCTCCACCTGGTCCAGCGGGGCCGGGCAGTCCCTGAAAACATCAAGCCATAACATTATCACCAAAACAGATAGGGGGCAGTCTCCTGCTTCCTGGGGTCTAAGGGGCAGTAAACCAACGTCCAGTTTGATATATGTTTCATTGTAAGAGTCAGAAGATGGGTCCAAACCTGGAATCCAGGAGATCCAGAAGGTCCCTGCTCTCCCTTCTCACCAGGGCCTCCCTTCATGGGTTAAGAGAGAGGATCGATGTTAAGAATGGCTCACAACAGATGCTCATAACAACAAATCCACGTTGCACATTCTAAATGTATTTGTACAAATATTGAAAAACTACCGTTGATTGCATGAATACTTACAGCAGGTCCCACAGCGCCAGTAGCTCCGTTGTTACCATCAGGTCCAGGGGCTCCCTGAGAGAGAAAGATGGTGGTTATGAGGATGAGTACTATAGATGGTGACGTTCGCCATCTGTTTACATTATGTGTATTTTTGCAACTTACTCTCAGTCCAGTGGGGCCAGTGGCTCCTTTCTCGCCAGGCTTGCCACCCTCACCCTGAGGGAGGTAAACATCTGGTTAGGCTCAGATTAAAAGACAAATCCATACAAATCAGACTCAATAAATGATGCAATTCTAAATGTTTTGTTGTTGTTGGTTCATTCATACGTACAGAAGGTCCTTTGGGTCCGGGGAAGCCAATGTTTCCGGGCTGGCCTCTGGGTCCAGTTGGGCCGGGAGGTCCGGTGCGGCCATCTTGTCCAGCGGGACCCTGCAGGAAGAGGCAGGGAGCACAACAGGAAGTGATGAATTATGCTAAGAAACAGCAGTTTCAAGACTAATGCAAAGGGAGGTTTGACTTACAGCGGGTCCCTCCTTTCCTGGGGGTCCAGAGCTTCCAGGGCTTCCGGGGAGACCCTGTAAAAAAAAGACACATTCATAAATCACTTAATTATATGAATTATAATCTCATGTAGTGTAAATAACAACAATACATTAAAAACATTATAGGAAAACTTAATTATCCCAAAGGCACTTCGGTACCATCTCTTCTAAATGAGTGGTTCCCTGTCTGATCAGGTTGGATTTGACTTTAATGAATTTGAAGTTAGACTCACCCTGAGACCAGCAGCTCCGGGCTCACCAGCACGACCGGCATCTCCAGGGGGTCCACGGGGTCCAGAGGATCCAGTGGAGCCACGGGCACCAGGCATACCCTATGAGAACAGGAGACAAAGAGGTGGTCACCACATAAGCAAACACCTCACATATGGAGCAGTTCCATATACATAATGATATAACTGCTGAACTTACAACAGGGCCAGTTCTTCCATCAGCACCAGGCATTCCACGGCTTCCAGCAGAACCCTGTGGGACACACACACGCATACACACACACAGCCTTTAGTCAGTGGACCCAGTTTTGTGGTTCTGGATGTGGATCTGCATGGATGCAACACCACCCGTCTGAAGAGGTGGCACCTGTACTCACTCTGGCTCCTCTGGGGCCAGCGGGGCCGGTGGCACCGAGCTCACCAGTGGGTCCTCTCTTGCCCTCCTCACCCTGAGGTCCGGGGGCTCCCTGAGGTCCAGAGTTACCCTAGAGGAGGCAACAGAGGCCACGATTCAACAGATGCACCAGAACATTTTCCCTCTTATGTTTGGTTAAGTTTAAAAATTCCTGAGCTGGGAAGAGGAGATGAACTTACAGGCTCTCCTTTGGGACCGCCATCTCCCTTCACTCCCTGAGCACCAGGATCTCCCTAAAGTACAAACACAGAAGCCATGAATACAAAAGGAAGAGTCTCCTATGAACAGTAAATTGTGACTTTGCATTTGATCATGTGCGACGTGTGGGTGCAGACTCACAGCAAGTCCTCTAGGTCCAGAAGCACCCTGAAGGCCCTGGGGTCCAGGTCCTCCTCTTGGTCCGGGGAAGCCAGGAGCTCCAGCAACACCAGGGGTGCCCTGAAGAACAGCCATGAGACAGAGAAGATAAATGATATATTCTGTCTATGAACAATGTCATAAAACAGGAACTAAAATAAAATCCAGTTTGTTTTAAAAGAATAAAATCATCATGTGGCTCCAGGTAGAAGCTCAATTGAATATTTGAATACTTACAGCAGGTCCCTTAGCTCCATTCAGTCCATTAGCACCAGGGTTACCCTTGGGTGAGAAAATTAAAAAAATTATTATTAATATTAACAAAAGAAAGAAAATGAAAGACTACTAGAATCACTACAACAAGAATAATGTATTTGGACTTTTAAAATAATTAACCAAGAGTAGTAATTATGAAAAAGATGTGGTAAACATGTAGCTGACACATTATCCTTCCCTATATTATATCATATACTGTATAAGACATTTAGTTCTAATAATAATTACATACACGCACTGAAAGTGTAAAATCTTTGTTTACTTACAGCGGGACCAACGGGGCCAACAGCACCATTGACACCAGGCTCTCCTCTTGAACCCTGAGGTCCAGATGGGCCAGTGGAACCAGCAGGTCCAAGCTCTCCCTGTAAAACACATTCAAAGTCAAATGTCGTTAGTACCAGGTGGATCATCGTTCTCCACGCTGTTAGAAACTCAACAGTTGCGTTACTTCAAAAATCTTGAATATGAATATTTACATCGTGTCATGTTTTATATGTAAATAATTCCCTTGGGGATACTGTGTTGGAAAATGAAACATGTTTTTGCTCCATGTTAAGGAGATTTATCTCTTGTTGTGACACTAAACATGGACGTCAGGTGTGAAAGGGCAGGAAGTGACATCACACCCACCTTGGGGCCGGGACCACCGGGGAAACCTGGGGGACCAGCAGCACCGAGAGGACCCTGAGGGGAGGAGGGGCACAAATGACATAAGTGTGTTTGTATATTTACATTAAAGTCCAAAACAAGACACAAGCATATGGTCTAGGATTATTTGCATTATCAGCATTTTTCTTGAAGCTCAATCATCCTAATGAAGAAAGTGTCAGGACTCACAGCAGGGCCGGCGGGTCCAACGTTGCCATCAGCACCGCGAGCACCAGCAGGGCCGGCAGCACCAGGACGACCTCTCTCACCAGCCATACCACGAGCTCCCTGTGGGGGGGGGGGGTATGATGAGTTTGATGTCCTGTGGTGTGATACGTTTATTAAGCTCATAAAACGTGGGTTCTAACTTACAACAAGTCCAGGGGTTCCAGCGTTTCCATGGGCACCATTCTCACCCTACAGGGGAGGCAGGAGAAAGTGGGTTAGCGGGTCTCAGTGTTACGGGTTTATGGGCTGAATAAAGAGATCGATTATTAATACTACATTCTAATTCTAATTGTACTTTTCCAATAAAGATTCACATTACTCCTGAATCCAAATATCATCTCAGTATCCACTACGAGTTGGTCAAAATACTGTGAAATTCTTCTCACCTTGGCTCCAGCGGAACCGGGCTCTCCCTTGCGTCCATCCAGACCAGTGTAACCCTGAAATACACACACACACACACACACAGATGTTTGAATACGCCTGTAAGAGTTAAAGCGAACCCTGACCAGCTATCACCTGAGGAATGGAGGCTTGTGGGTTCAAAAACAATGTTTGATCCTATCGTGAATTCATTCCCATTAAAGAGGAGATAAACAAGGATCATCCCCAGAGGACACCATTAGATGCCGTTAATCATTATCTCTGTTGCAAGGATCTCAATCCCAATCCCTCCACAGGTTCCAAGAGCACTCTAGTCCCATTTTGATGCAGCATACTTTTATCTCTCCCCCTTGTTTTTCCACTATGGGACAGTTTTCTTTGAACCCATGGATGAGCAGGTGTCAGCAGGTAAAGTTCAAGTCCACGCAGGATCAACACTCACTCTGTGACCCTTCATTCCTGGAAGTCCAGGGGTTCCGGGGAATCCACGAGCACCCTGCAATCCAAAGCAAAGGAGAGTCACGTTGACGTACTCAGCATTCACACCACAGACGGATGTCTTGGGCAATTCCTCGTGGTTTTGGTGTGATGTGTTCTCACCTGAGGGCCGGCGGCACCTCTGTCTCCGGGTTTGCCGGGTCTGCCGTTGTTACCCTGTCCGTCAAAACAAAAACAAGACATGTTTCAGCGTCATGGAGATTGACGATTCAAGTAGCTCCTAAAAAGTGCTTGTTGAAAACGTCTTTCGAAAAAAAACATACATCCTCTCCAGCTTTGCCGGCGGGTCCAGGGGGGCCACGAGCACCAACAGGGCCCTAAGGGGGAAAATAAAGGAAACGGCGATGAGGATCTCACATGAGTAAATATGAAAATACAATCTTTAATGCATTTAACACATTGTGAGAGTTTAGGAGGATGATCTTACAGTCTGACCGGGCTCTCCGGGCTCACCAGCGTGTCCTGTGTGTCCCTGAGGTCCCTGTAACACGAGAGGAGATACAGCAGTGAGTCGCGATGTCCTCGGAGGTGAGACAGTCACCAGTCATGTGTGATTGTCACATGTTGATACTTACAGGGGGTCCGGAGGGTCCGGGAGGACCTCTGGGGCCCATCAGACCCTGAAGAGGAAAAATAGGCCAATGATCAATGGAGGGTTGATGATGAGTCAATCCCGTATCAATAGATGCAACAACACAAGAGTCTCACCATGGGTCCAGGTCCGGCATCAGGAGCTTTTGAACCATCATACTGAGCAGCAAAGTTCTGGACACAAGGAATAATGAACATTAATCATAATAATAATAATAATAATAATAACAACACCCATAAACTTGCATCTATACTGAGGTATATTGTCTCATTTGTCTTTCGATGGTCCAAATGATTGATTTGAAAATAATAAATCATACAATCAATAAATGTGACAATTAAGGAAGTAAACAGTAACATAAGTGACATAGTTCTATGCTATCGGTGTCATGTGGTTGTCTAGGGGACACGAGGTCAAAGGTCACGGGGTTACAGGGCCACTAATGAGGCGGTGAGGTCACCAGAGGTTAATAGGAATAATTAAGCGAGTACAGAGTACAGATTCATATGGCTGCTTATTGTTCTATTGTTACAAACAGAGAACATACTCCTCCAAGTCCAGGGGGGCCGGGGGGACCGGCGGGGCCGGGAGCTCCAGGTAGGCCATCTCTGCCATTAGGGCCCTTGGGACCCTGTAAAACACAGATGGTACGATATGTAAACGTGGTGCACTGGCCGCTAAAATGTGCTTCATATGAAAACGGATCTTTCATTATGTGGATTATTGAATGACAAAATCGAGGAAGTTGAACAACAGTGATGTAAGACATGAAATCACTGGAGATGATGATTATGAAATGAACTCAAACAACAGTATAGTTCAAATAAACTACTTTGTACCAATTTAACAAAAAAGCTAAATACAGTGTTGTGCATGGTCTATCAAAATGTGCATATAATAGCTATTATTATCATTAGCGTTGATGCTATGGGGCTATGTAAATAAAGGGGTGTGGCCATCTGGGTTTAAAAGGTGGGATGACGTCGACAAACACTGAGTCAGAGACGCTTCATGATAAATAACCTGATGTATACGTGTAGGAAATGAAGCGGTGTGGAATCTGTTCATTGAACTTTTCAAACGGGGGAATGTTAACGGAGCTCACCCTGTCACCTTGAGGCCCTTTGTCTCCTCTGGGACCCTGCAGCATAGAAACCACTCGGTCAGAGCACAACACACAGCAGATGGCTCCGTTTATGACTCCAACACCACTCAAGTCCAAAAGCAAAGCAAAGCAAAGCAAAACAGAGCAAAACAGAGCAGGGCTACGTCCAATCAAGTGACTATAGCGGCAGGCGAATCAGAAACTTGGCCATCTGAAATAAAACCTAGTTCCTAATAAGACTATCTCAAAGGTTTATATCAACAAACTTAGCCTCATGGTAAAAGTTAGAGCCACTTAAAACACATTTCAGTGACTTGATATCAGAGAGAAGAGTCTGATTGGTCACACGTAAGAATGACATCATGCGATCTCCTTTACATTTGAGATAAATGACACGAGATGAATAAAAGACAAGTCAAATGTAATGGAATAGAACAGAGATCTTTTTCCTCTCAGGTCATTGAAGATACAGGCCACATTGACCTGACCTTTGTATTTGCACTGTGACGACAAAATATCAGCTTCACATGCATCATATTGTGATAATGTGATAAATATATAAAGTTTGCTGTCGCACAATTTAGACATCAACTAAAAACGGGGCAAAGCAATGTGCAGGTGACGTCAGTGACAGACACACGCACACGCAGACGTGCTTCGTTCTGTAAAAGCAGGCCCAGCAGCAGCGTAAACGTCCCGACGTGTTACCGGCCCCTAAAGGTGCACACTGCACCTTTAAGTGATTGTAAATGGTGACACAAAATTCGGGCAATCTCAATTTTGAGCAGAGTCGTTTCAAAAAGCCCCCTCAATGATCCGATCTTTTTTTTTTTCCCCTCACTTGTCTGGGATCGGTTTCTCGCTCCCTGAGACCAAATCTACACGGAGGAGCAGAGGAAGGTTCCAAACGGACTCTGGGTCCGTTTGGAACCGACCTCCCTTTGCCCCCCTCTCCCCTGTCCTCAGAAAGGATCCTTTGTGCCAGGCCCCATAGGTGCCTCAGCACGGCGGTTTTAGCTTTCACTGACACACACTTGAGCCAATAGGACCCTCACCTCGTCTCGGACAGGAGGGAAGGAAGGTGCAAAGGAATGACTTTGGTTCAGGGGAGAAGAAGGAGTGAAACGCTCTGCCGGCCGAGAGATTGCCTCAAAAGCCACCGGGATGTCAAGCTGCACATTTCTCTGCGCTCAGAAGCAACAAGGTAAAGCATGTGTCTCAGCTGTGCTGCATGCGTGTGTGTGTAGTACTGACCACCACTGTGGCGATGGGGAGATGATGATGATGTTGAGGAGGAGGAGGAGGAGGAGGAGGAGGGAGACGAGGGTGGGGAGAGAAGAGGGGATAATCCGTTAGAACAGGACAAGAATATTCTGAGCAAAACAATTGTGTCATTCCTTTCCATCACTTCAATGTGCTGACACAGCAGAGTACTGCCTGTGCCTCAGGGTGTGAGATGACCAAAGTCTATACAAGTGTGTGTGTGCGTGTGTGTGTGTGTGCTGGATTGTTATAAAGTAACATAGTTCATGGATTCCTTTAGATTACAATATGAATATCCATGCACACATAGAATGTAGATGCTGGAATGGAATTGCTGGGTTGTGTGTGTGTGTGTGTGTGTGTGTGTGTATGTGTGTGTTGTTAGGGCCTCAACCATTATCTGAGGCGCAATGACTCTGTTGAAGATGATCAAAGTGACATTAAAGCAGGATATAGAAAAGCTAAACCTTATACAGTTACCATTCCCACACTGGCGACTGTGTGACGTGTCGTCGTCCACTGTCTCCTCTCAGTGTGTGTGTGTGTGTGTGTGTGCGTGTGTGTGTAAATCACATCAAACGGTCTGACTCTCTGAGGTGAAGCTCAAGCGTCTACAATAGCATTCCAGATATCGAGGCTCCGTCTGCCGACAGGCCCGGACAGGCAGCATGACGTTCCCTTGGGACAGGAATAGTTGACGAACGCCTCACAACAAGATGTGAGTAATAACCTGTGTGTCGCGGGCAGTGCAACATCTGTCCTGGCGCCGTAAAGGTGATTAAGATTTGGGCCAATCAGAATAGTAGTGTTTGATTCATTATCTTAACTGCAATCATCATGTTTGGGAATGTGTCCCCCTGTATCTCGTGCCTCCACCTTGTTGCAGGTGGAGATGAGCTGCCCTCTGGATCTGGCACTGCTGGGACCTTCCCCTGACCTCTACCCCATGTCGTGTCCAACAGTGACCACAGGGGGGCGCAGCTGGGCGTTCAAAGTGAGGTGAGACTATTTATCATTCCTCTCTGATGACACTGTGATAATGGGACCGACAAAAAAAGCTTGGAGTTCAAAGCACAGCTTATACTCAACTTAAAAAAAAAAAAAAAGATTTCAGTGATGTCAAGACTCTAAAAGTATACGTCTTTAAAAAGACATAGATACTATTAAACAATTTAAAGGAAAATATAGTTAAACATGCTCTGATTTACATACATTGATACTCGAGCTCAGTGAATTGGATTTCAAAGGATGGAAAAAAGGAAGCAGTGCCAAGTAGGTGTTTGCACCTGTGGCCGCTAGGGGGAGACATCGCAGTTTCCTATGATGAAGCCTCATTCCCTGGACGTCTGGGTGGAACAATGTGTACAACGCCCCACAAACTTTTTCATCCTCCAGCTCAAAGAAAATCCACTTCTGCGCTAATTCTCTGTCTCCACATGCACGAGAGAGCTACCTAACTTTGTCAAAGAGTCAAAACGTCTGCCTCTAACGAAATGATCATAACTGCATCCTTGGGGAGGAAAAATAGAAAAAAGAAAAAGATTACAAAAACAAAATCAATGAAAGAAAGAAAAGAAAGTAGAAGAATCCTCTGCGTGAGCTCAGTCCGGATACTGCTCCTCACGTTGGTGTAAGTCCCACAACAAAAAGCCAAAGATCCTCGGAGGAGAATGATCCATCATCACAGAGGAAGGAGAGGAAAAACAAGAGCAGATAGTCAGAACTTACATTGGCATGATGCTAGGTATGAAGTTACTGCAAGCAGCAACAGAATCCGGATATCCACAAAGCTGAGCATGTCTAAGCAGACATGCAGACTCCTTGTGCTGCTGAGCCCCTGTTTTTAAACCACCTTCAGGCAGGCATACAGTTGTGGTGATACGGGTAACTCCAAACTTAGCAGAAACCTGCTGCCGTGATGCTAGAATAATAAAGTCCTATCAGGCTTATTTATACGGCAGGAGGGTCCCGGGTCTGCGTGTCACAGGGCAGCCCACCGGCCAATGGGAGCGCAGGAACCCAAGCTGACTCCCGGCCCTCTGCAGCGCGTCATGTGGCCCAGCATCTCCCCCAGCCTCTTCCTCCTCCTCCTCCTCCTCCTCCTGCTGCTGCCCTGCGCCGGAGCGCGTTTGGCAAAGCCTCGGCGATGATGACGAGTGCAGCGTTTTAATTAGATCCATTCTTTTTGAGGACGTGGACAGCGTGGAGCTTTAAAAGAGGAGAAGGCCCACGTTTGACTCTTTTTTTTACGGGCGGCAGGCGGAGAGTCAGGGGGCCGAGGTTCGGGCGCGCCGCAGTTTGGGGGTCCGTGCGTAAAAGTGTGCCAGGTTCGGTGCGCGGCGACGGCCTGGCACCACCTGGCACCTCGCCCCCCCCCCCCCCCTTCCCCCCCCCTTGGCTTTTTTTTATTTCCCCTCTTTCCACCGCGTTGGATTTTATAGGATTTTTTGATGTGTTGTATTCAGTGTAGGATCGTCTGGTCAGCCATTGCTGGTCTGTTCGGAGTCTGTCTGGAATGGGACCTGTAGACTTTTACGCACGGATCGATTGGAAGACATGTGACACTTAAACCTTATTTCTCGTTATTTCTGAATCATTTTAGTGACACATTGTCTGGTTTCGTGTGTATTTGCTCACAGATTTACTTTTGCTTGGTGTCATATTCCATGTCCAACCCGACGCACCTCACACCCCCTTCCACTCTCTTCAAATAAACGTCCCACTCCCTTCATATGACCTCCCTATAACAGTCCAAAGCATTTCTTAACCATAGAAACCAAAAAAGGCACTGGTGGCCATATTCAACACACGTCTCTCCATTGAATGCAGCGGTTCAAGAATAGGGGTGGGCGATACTGGCAATTCAAGTAAATGCAGGGCTAGTGTTGCCATACTCAGCTTGTTATGATAATATCGATCAATACGCCCACACCCATAGGAAAGTCACACTGACAAAAGACAGGTGAACGGTGAAGGAGGATCTGAGGAGTCTCACCCCCCCCCCCCCATCCCTCTCTCTCTCTGAGCAGCGCCTGCCTGCCCACATGACCAGACATGTCATCTCCTCCACAACCAGCCCTCCAACAACATGCAGCGTGGCCCTCATTCTGCCTCTGCATGCTGCTCAGACCCAGAGCCCAGGAGAGCACATCAAACTCTAGATGCATTCTCACTTTGCAGCGATGCAGCCGAGGGAAAGCGGGAAAGGGGGGGATCGGGGGGTGTGGGGGAACCCCCGGGGCCCGGGGCAAGGGGGGGGGC
>JAFBJT010106447.1:0-5000 GCA_016785325.1 Chascanopsetta lugubris
TAGGTGAAATTATTTACATTACATACATTACATTAACAAACTGATGTCACTCTATGCAGTGTTCTGGCCTTATATCCTCTCTGAGGGAATCATCTTTATTAAATTGATTTTATCACTTTATGGAATGTTGTCGATTATTCTTTGTGTCTGAATTTTATGTTGAGGTATTTTCATATTTAACAAGTTGCCAGTAATGTGTCATGTTACATATTGCAAAGCCGAACAGGCCATAAGGATGCACCCGTGTCTTTGTGACCCAAGAGCTCCTCTCAGTGGTGACTGCCAGTACTGTCATCGTGATATCTGCTACTGTTGCTTAATAATGTAGGATATAGAATCTACGCAAATCAAAATTGTTCATTGGTTAATTGTAAGAATACAAATTTAACTTAATCAACTCTTCTTCTGTACTGTAACTCTGATTGGACATTGAAGAATGAACTCTGTATAATTAATCTATTCCCCAAACTGTAGATTAATTGTGTTTGTACTGCACCTCTGCAGTCGTAGTGTTTGAAATGTGGCTTTACAAAGTGTTATTGGTCCCAACATCATAAGAACAGTGGAGCATTCTTCCTCCTGATGTTTCCATGGCGATTGAGCTGCATGTGTTTGCTGTCTGGGTGTGTAAACTCTGGGTCATTACATCCAGAAGGTTTCCACAGGGTTGGCTTATCACTGTTGCCCTGGTGATGAGTGTGTGAGTCTGCACATGCTCGAGTGTTTACACATGTATAAAATGAGTTAAATATACTTGCCTCAGTCAACACATACAATAATTTTGGAATCTTTGGGTAAAGATGCATGGCTGTAATGATATGAAGTGGAAAACATCTGAGCTAAAAATTCTAAATTTAGTCATTGTAGAAAATAATTATTATATTATAATCACATTTGGATTAGGTTATACTAGGAACACTTCTTACATATTTTAATTGTGCAAAAAACATTTTTTTTCTGATAATGAATCCCTTTTTATATGGAAATTCAATTTAAATTGCTCTCATTGGCTGTGACTTAACAATGAACAACTAAAGAGAGTGTCACTGTAGAAAAATAAAATCTCAATCTTTATTGTCAAAGCGGATTTGTGCAACGCTAGAAGCAAGTTTTATTTTGAAATTCATGCACACACATACAAAAATGATGCGTGTTTGTCGCAACAAAGGAAAGTAAAAGTTAAGTGTTCATGCGGAGGGCACTTCGTCTTCTTTGATTGGTCAGTCATGTTAATTAATGAGTGAATGAAAAGGTCTGAGTCAAGGCTGGCGCCGGCATTGTAGGGGAGGTGTGGGGGCATATCGGGGTACGGGGCTTTCTGCTGCCAAGGCAACAGTCTCTTGGCACTCAGAGGTCAGGGGAGAGACAGGGGAGAGGAAGGGAGATGAGATGTAGGGATGGAAGGATGAATGAGTTCACATTGTTACCAGCAATGTAAAAATCACACCCCCTGACATCCTACATTTTTTTAGTTTGTGGATCAAGCCGTACAAAACAATACAGCTGTTGTCACTAATGCACCAGAATGTAGCACAGAGGGTGCAAACTATTTAAGTTGCAGCTGCAGCAACAGACAATAAGGTAGTTTTATTCATTTGGAAATAAACTAAAGAAAATATACACAAATTAATGGGTTATAAAGGAGATTTAGACATTATAGTGTTGATTATATTGTCAGTTCAATGCAAAGTGTGTCTGTGGTTCACGTTACTGTGAGTCCAGTGTTGCTGAAGGCACATATCAATTTAGGAATATCTGATATGATGTGGCAGCAATGTATGATGGCAGACTTAGAATAAGATGCATATTTGCAGTAGGAATCATTCAACTGTATGTGAGCCAATCCAAAGCAATTGAAAACATTTTTGCTGAGTCACTGTGAATCTCTGGGCTGACAAACTGCATTACTGTCAAACAAAGGGACATTTTAAAGTCAATGCAACATTATGTTTGCATTCAAAATTCTATTCTATGCCTGAAAATGACACATCTTTCATTATATTCTAAATAAAACATTTAGAGTAATGCACTATTTTTTTAAACTTTTTCGGACTTATCATGAAATCGAATGAAACAAAAACCAGTTGTTCCATAAATTGGTAATGAACTCACTTGTTGTACAATGGATTATTTGATAGTGAAAGGAACTGGATGTGAAAAGTCTCAACTCACCCCGTGATCCTGATGGAAGGATGGATGGATGGATAGATGGATGGATGGATGGATGGATGGAAGGATGGATGGATAGGTGGATGAATGAATGGTCACAGGAAAGGAGGACTGAAAGGTGCACCAGCGGCTGGGAATAGATCAGTTCTGGGAGCAGTACTTCCAGAAACACACTGTTGGAGACACAAAGGAACAAAGCAAATATTACATTACAATATCAATGCAATTTCAATGCCCACATGAACGTAGAAAGTGCACTGTCACACACATCTATACACAATAAATAATTTGTGGCATCGGGCTGATGCTTGGAAATGAAGCAAAAGGCACTAAAATGAGGTGTGATAGCTTCAGGGAAAAGACTGATGGAGGGAAAACTCCTAAGAGAAAGTGAGACTCACTTCAGCCATTATGGTTCTGGACCTGGTGGAACTGTTGTCCCAGCAGTGTTGAACTAGTGCTTCCCAATCTTTTCCTCCAGGGCTCCAATCTAAATCAAACTTGTCAATCAATTTTGTGACCCCCCCCTCCCTCCACGCCACAACCCTCCTGTAATAGCTCCGCGCCCCCTCTAGGAGGCGCACCCCTCACTGTGTTAACAGGACCCTTCCAATGCGTGACACCATGTTCTTGAAATAGCTTGTCGTCTCGTTAAATATCACCAAGTCCCTTGTCATCCCTATGACCTCCCTGAGAATTTGGCTTTGACCTCTATCTTTCACTGCGAATAGAACATCAGGCTTCAGTGGTTACTATGACAACAACCGACACGTATCCAGCAGCACTAGGTGGGGACTTCCCTGTACTGATATAACTCAACGTTTGCCTTTTACCTCTCTTGTTTGCCTTCTTGTTCTGTGGTGGGAGGGACTTCCTGAAGTTGCGACCGGTCAGGCTGGGGACATTGACATCGGTGCTCGCTCTGGACACAGTGCTGTCAACTGCTGCAGAGGGCGCTGTGGTGGGCTTCACGATGCCTTCAGCAGGGGGAACCTTCAGCCACAGCAACAAAAGAGAGTCATATAAGAGTGAAAAGAGACACCAAGAAAGATGAACTCGTTTTCTCCTTGTAGATGTGATAAATGAATAAATAAATACATAAATATGTCAATCGTCATTATCATTCACATCATAGACTTACCACTTTATTTTTTCTTCCTCTGCCATGTGCTGCAACAGGAAAACATGAGTAGTGAGTCAGAGGATTGACGTGTGTATACTCCCCACATGTAAGACATTCTAAGAGCTTTCAAAGGTTAATTGAAGACACCAACGAAGACCTTCTTTTCAAACGTATGAATTCAATGCCCTTTAAGCCGTCAAAGCGCTCTGCGCAAACCCGCGTGCACAATGTAACTCGTTGGTGTCAGTACCTCGAGGCATGATGGTGATGCGAGAGCTCAGCGTGCTGTTAAAGGTCCTGTGCAGCTCCTCCAGCGCGGAGATCATCTTCAGCATTTGGCTTGTCCTCCCCTGAGCCGCCGCCTCAGCGCTGCTCCTCCACCTCCCTGCCCTGGTGCCTGCCGGTTGGGTCCCTGCGGTGGTCTTCATGGTCCCATCCACTCCTGCTGCTTTGGTGCTCACGAGCCACTGTTTGAGGTAGTGGCTCAGGTTCAGAGCTGAAGACTTCTCCGGTGCAGCTGATGTGTGAGTGAACCTGGGAAGAGGATCTGGAGATGTCACAAAAGGGAGTATTAGTTTCACCTGATTTGTCCCTCGCTGTAGGTCGACGATGACATCGTTGCACAGTGACGCATGTCTGTTGATTTAGAGCGGACAGACTCACCTGAGGATAATTATAAAGGGTGTGTCTAGTAAGTCACACAGGAGTCCTCTAATGAGTTACATTTCTCAGTAGGTACCAAACGACAGTGACCAAATAAATCATTTGTTGTAGGTTTTGAAATAGGCTTTGTATGAACTAGATCTGGCACAGAACTCAAGTGGAGCGCCACCTCTGGGACAGCATGAAGACATCATGACACACAACTGATGAATATTGAAATGTTTGTCTGCAGTACTGCTCTGCCAGTCAAAAACACAACCATTCATCAGACACTCTACTTGGTAAATACGTCTGTATTTTTACATATATTTTCATACTACAGGCTTTTTTCTCACTGTCTGCTAGAAATCAGGTCAACAAATGTGTCCTCTAATTTCCAGGAAACTGACACTAACACTAACTTACTCTCCTGCTTGTAGTTCCTCACGGGGCAAATCTTTCCCAGGATTCATTGTGCTTTGGTGACAAGCCATTTTTCAAAGGAGTAACGGCGCTGTCAAGTGACAAGGTGTGCGATGTATCAACATAACCGAATGGTACATGTTAAAAAGCCAGGGGGCATTAAAACTACAGCTCTGTTGCCAGGTGACGGGTTAAAGGTTGTGACATGGATCACAGCACGTCTCCAAAGGAGGCGCTAAACAACCTAGAACAGTCACAGTCTACGTTTAGGTTCAATCAGGGAGCTCTCTTTTTGCTGACATCATGAGACCATCCCATTCATACTTTCTCTCCCACACACATGGGTCCAAAAGCGCGTGCACAAACAGACACTGAACAACCTCTCTGCCTCCCCTCCCTATACACACACACACACACACACACACAAAACAAAATGGGATGCTGATGGCGGGATGCCGATGCTTTGCTAGTTGCCGGTAGCGTTGCCATGGAACTGTCATGTGTGACATAAGAGTTGTAAGAGATGTGTTTATGTGTGTGCATAGTGACGTCTGAGCTTGTGCAACTGTGTTGCCCAGTGTCTACTGTGACACACACACACACACACACACACACACACACACACACACACACACACACACAT
>JAFBJT010106447.1:10000-16112 GCA_016785325.1 Chascanopsetta lugubris
ACCTCATGGATTCTGTGGCTCACCAGAGGCCAGTGTGGTTCACAAGGGGCTGAAACACTCTAACCACACTTTGTGTGTGTGTGTGTGTGTGTGTGTGTGTGTGTGTGTGTGTGTGTGTGTATGAGCGCGCAAGCCAAAGCCACAGGCCACCGGCCATCCTCTCTGTGTGTATAACAAAATTTGCGTGTGGGTGAACCAGAGCTTGGTCTTGGGTGCTACGACTTCCATCACCACAGATAGTTTTGAATCTGATTCACTTGCAGACACAGTTGTTTAAGTTGTTTAACATGAACATGCAAGTTGAATTCTGCAAACTAGAAAAGCGGGTTGAGGACCAATGTCTCTGCCAGGGTCAGTGTTCCATCTTAGAATGGCTGTGTCCCAATGTAGCGTCTTCATGGGCCTGACCAGAAGGTGAAGCACATGACCGTTGTTCCAAACATTTCCCATTTCTAGCATTACCACGTTGAAGCTGAAGGCAACATCGTTAGTGCTTCAGAGTTGTGCTGATGATCTTTGCTGGAGGTGCTGCGTCAGCGTTTTGGACTTTCCGTCAACTCTCGTCTGGGTTTGGAACAAAACAAGTGAAAAAAGAAAAGGGGTGGGGGTGAGGAAGAGGCGATGGGTAGATGGATGTGAAAACGAGTGAGCGGACTGACAGTCAGGGGAGCCATTGATCCTCCTCTCCACTCTCTCCATCCCCATCCCGCTCTCCCATCGGCAGAAGACAGATAGTGTTGAGGTGGCCTGTATTGGATTTATGAGTTAATGGCCTTGCCAGGACGAGACAGATGAAGAAATAAGGAAGAGGAGAGAGACAGAGGGAGAGGGGAGGCAGCGATTATCTGTGGGGAGGGGGAGGACGGAGTAGGAGGGATGGGATGGACAGGTAGGGATGGGGAAAAAAGTGAGGAAACTACAGAAAAAGTTCTTTGTTGTGTATATTCAAAATGTCCAAAATAGGGAAAGTGGGATGTCAAATCTTAAATTGTAAACTGTGTGATTCAATGTCATTTAACTCTCATTTCAATCCCATTTGGTTTGCTGTCCTATTCAACGACTGTGGCGTCCCAGAGATCCCAGTTTGACTTTGAACAAATGCAAAATGCATGATTTGGAGAAAAAGACTTAAAGGTGCAGTGTGTAGGATTCAGAAATACCTGATGGTGACGTTGCATGCTACACATTGCCCTTGACACTCAGTTAAGTAAGAAAACCTTTAATTATATCTCTTGTCCATTTTGAGCTACTCTAAAAAATGATGGTGCAACATGGTGGCCTCTATATAAAAAAAAAAACAAAAAAAACATTAGTATTCTTATTTTTTGTAACCCATTTACATCAATAGAAAGGATAATAATTTCAACTAAATATTACAGACTGGCCCTTTAATAGGATGCAAGATAAAGATTGGAGGGACACCCTGCTCCTTCATAACATTTGATCCAAGGTCTTATTCTTGGTGCAGCGACGAGTGTTGTAATCTATATCACTTACCTCTGCGTATGTACAGTATGCTCTGAGTGGCCTCAGACTGTAATGATAATAGATATGATTATTAATAGCATTAAGGTGAAGAATGTTCACAGAGGGACACAGTGGACATGTCCTCCACAGCTCAGCCCACAGTCATCTATCTGTCTGTCTCACAGCAGCAGCTCAGGCTCCCACAGTGAACTCTATCAAATAGACCAACCACAAAAAGCACGTGGTCGTACATGCAGGGTGGTTCTTTGCTTTCTCATGAAGGTTCCGAGGTGGATTTTGTCTATTCATTTTTAAGCTCATTAAAGGTGCAGAGTGTACGATTTAAAAGGACTTTTAACCAATTTCTTTGAACAGAAATTGAATATATGATAGTCAGGTTACTATTAAACTATGAATGAGTGTGAGAGGTGAGGTGACGGGTATTCAGCTTTTCAATTCAAGCTATAAACCTCGATTTGGGACTTCTCCAGCCAGAAGGTTGCTGGTTTTATCCCAATCGTCTCCATAGCGATCCCTCTACGTGAACGTTGATGTGACTGTGTGAAGTCAAACTTCTCTGTAAGGCACTTTTGCAGGTCGCCTAGACTGGGAAGGCAATTTTATTTAGTTGGATTTACTTAAACTTAGAGGCCAGTAAAGCATTCATTGAGCAGTGCGATGCTGTAAACTCAGTCGATACTAAGATATGCTGTCTGTCAGTCTGCTATCCCCATACCTCCATTTGCCCCCCACACCCCACGGTGCTGACCTCGAATGACCTGCTCAAGAATGTCCACTCCACCGCATCTAGGATTCTCCTCTCATTCCTGCATCGCTCCATCCTGCACTCATGTCTTTTTTGTCATCCATGGAGGAAAATTAAAAATGTAGATCTAATCGGAGGGGGGATGTAATGCGATCAGGATGACAGGGGATCAATGGAGACTGTCACAGACACACATACATACACATTACATCCAACATGGCAGATCATGTAAGGGAAGCATGGCTGGATGAAAAACGAAAAGATGAAAGCCTTTTGACTCTTCCAGCTTATACTGATGTATACGATATATAATACAATACAATGTAGTCTATTAAATGACTTTGCCATATGTTTCCTATAGAGTAATATTTCATGATTGCATAGATCTATCCTGTGGATAGATATCAGTTCACAGAAAAGATGAAATTCCCATCGTAACATTTTTACAAGGTGTAGGTTCTTTACCTGAACCTACACACTGGACCTTTAATCTTTGTTTTTCCTGAATCATTAGTCTAAATTAAATTTAGTGCTTTGCACAACCACATCTTAGAAGGGGGTATATATACATATATATATATACACATATATGAAGGTGTGATACAGATAAATAAAATGCATTTTGCTTTATTATCAGAAAACTGTTCCCTGTTCCCCTATAAGTTTCTTTCTTCTCCCCATAAAGAGAAAATGTACGACCGGCAAAGATTTATGACGGAGATAAATTAGAGCTGCTCTGACTGAGTGTGACTTTGCTCTTTAAACTCTGATCTTCAACCTGCTGCATTAACACATCCACCGTGTTCCTGATCCAAATCTAATCACATTTTAATCATTAACTGTCCTTTATCAACCTGCGCGCACACATACACACACACACACACACACATCTACACACACACACACACACACACACACACACACACACACACAAACAAACACAATTATTGTGCAAATCAAGCATAAATGAAATATTGACCAGGAGGATTCATGCATACTCATCACTTTATGTGGGCGATGTATGAATTAGATATGCTAATGAAGCTGTACAGACTGTCAGTAAGAGATATGATGATGATGATGGTATAGAGGAAGGGAATCAAGTCACAAACACATCCCATCAGCCCCTTCACCTCCCTGCCTGTCTGTCTGTATGGATATATACTCATCAAGCAGGGAGATGTCCAGCATCAGCAACTAATTAAACATCTTACCCAACGATGGAAGAAGCAGCAGTAATAATCTTACAAACTTAAAGGTGCAGTGTGTAGTGTGAGGTTCCGTATTGCAGCTAACAAAATACCTCTTGCCTCATATCCCCTTTCCAGGTAGTTTGTCCCTCACACTAGTTGACGGTATAAACTGTATGTTTGCCAAACCAAGTATGATATAAAGTTATATGTGAGTATGGGCTATAAAATGGAATAGAATAAAATTAAAAAAAATTAAAAAAATAAAACAATAATAATTGATGGATTAATATTTGGGCCAGGGCAAAGTGTCATTGTTCATTAACTTCTCGCACTTTTACCAACTGATCTTTGATGTTGGCAGAGCATATTCCCCACTGTGGAACTGATTAAGGATTACCTTATCTTATCTCAAACTGGAAGCTGTGATTTACTGAAACGTGTGTGACCCTTGAAAGATATACATATTCTGTCAAAAATGTCTTATACATCTTCCATGCACTTTCTAAAATACTTTGTAAATAAATAAAAATGTGAGAGTTTATAACAAAAAATCTCAAATACTGTATGTTGAAAAAAAACACTGTAAAACATGAAGTCACAGTGTCACTACATTATCATAATTTTGAGTTTTATAATGGGTTTGTTTTGTTTACTATTGTTAGAAGACAAGTACAAAATTATCAAGGGGTCATACTTAAGGAGGATGCCCTTGACCTGGAATGACAACACTAAACCCCTGAGTGTGTGTATGTGTGTGTGTGCGTGTGTGAGTGTGTGTGTGTGTGTGTGTGTGTTGGTGGTGGTGGTGGTGGTGAATTTTTGTGGGCTGTATAAATTGTCCACTGACTGACCACTGTGGTCAGACATAGTGGTCAGCTTAAGTGCCCACCGTGCACCCCCCCCCCCCCCCCCCCCCCCCCATCACCACACACACATGCACTATGCAATGGACACACACACATCTTCATTAACAGAGAAACATTTCTATTGATCTGGTCTACAGCTGCTGCTCGTGTTACAGCAAAGAAATATGTATGGGGAGCACTAAATGGGTTACACACACGCGCGCACACACACACACACACAGACACAGACTGTGCTCACACTTTGTCACATACACATACTGAGCAGAAAAGGAAAATACACAAACACACTCCTTCCTCTCACTTACACAGACACACACATGCAGAGTGACTGGTCAGTGCTAAGCAGGTTAAGGTAAGTGAATTAGCATGGATCAGGTCCTTACTGCATTATCTGTGGCTACAGCTTGCCACTGGTGTCAAAACTGCGCAAATGTGTGTGTGTGTGTGTGTGTGTGTGTGTGTTTGTTTGTTACTTAATACACTTGTGTGCATCTACACAGCATCTACACAATTTTAGTGGAAAAATAATGATCCCATAGTCAATCTAGTATTTTGAATTTCCCAAACTACAATTCCATATGTGTGTGTGTGTGTGTGTGTGTGTGTGTGTGTTAGAGATAGAGATAGTCAGAGAACAAGAGAGATTGAGATGCTTTACTATCATAACTGTCATAGAGAGGTACTCTACAGACCTAATGCAGCCATCTTTCATACACACTGACAGGGGAACTTTTTTAGTGTGTGTATGTGTGTGTGTGTGTGTGTGTGTGTGTGTGTGTGTGTGTGTGTGTGTGTGTGTGTTGTCATTTTCGATGGTTTTTATAAGGAGGATAAATCTCTGTTAGCTTGGAATGCAGACTTCCACACAGTGGTGGGTATCAGCCCATCTAATGCGTGGCCTTGTGTAGTGTAACAATCCCTCCATATGCACTGCATAGATGTGTATTTCACAACCTGAGATCACGCAAATAATGACTGACACTCCCTCATAAGGTAAGGTGCAAACAATTATGAGGGGTTACAGGTGAAACTATATTTCTCTTGCAATAGTGTACATCCATTAAAAGCGTTAATTGCTCAATGCCACTTTAAAGGACTTCTCATTCATTGTACTTCAAAGAGTGTGGATGGAGTTTGCATGGTAACGGTGACATTGTGCTCGTTGCATAATCTTCTAAAAAAAGTTCTGTTTTATTTCTGCCCACATCATCATTCTGGATCCCATTAGCTTAATTCCTTAAATGTGAAATGTAGCACGACACACACACAGAGCATACAGTACATCTCTATATGACGGATGGGCAGCGATGGACTTGTGCAGACATCAGTCAGCGCTGGCAGGACTTCAAAACCTCAAACTATGACACGTGTCAACCACAATCACACGCACACACACACACACACGCACACACACATGCACGCACGCACACACACACACGCACACATACACACACAATCCTGTCTGTACGTCCATAGCAATAACGCATCAGATCTACCTTCATTGGAGCCGAGCTAAAATCAAACCCCCCCCCCCTCCCCGTCCGGCCACCCACCTCACCCCCGTCAGCTGCGGCCAAATCCAATCACGGCTCGATACTCGCCGTGATTGATCGGCTTCCAATCCAATTGAATCTCTCACAGAAGGAGATGGGGGGTTGGGGGGGGGGGTTTGTGACGTGCGGTGTGAGGGGGGGTGTAATTGAGAGAGATTGAGGGCATGCGAGATAGAAGACGACTTGGGGAGAAAGGGAGAAAGGGAGAGACGGGGAGAGGGAGAGGGAGAGAGAGAGAGAGAGAGAGAGAGAGAGAGAGAGAGAGAG
>JAFBJT010106447.1:22262-32262 GCA_016785325.1 Chascanopsetta lugubris
ACACACACACACACACACACACACACACACACACACACACACACACATAAAGTAAATGCCTGTGCGTGCATGCACACACACTTGTAAAGGACACAATACAACCTCTTCCTTACACACACACACACACACACACACACACACACACACACACACACACACACACACACACACACACACACACACACACTCAGACCCCCGTGAGGCCTCCTGTTAGCTCTAGGTTAGACGTTTGGTCGTGACACGCCGGAGAGGAGGCGGCACAGCGGAACCGACTATGGGCAAACACAAACAAATAACAGCAGCCAGATGCCAAAACAGCAACAGGAGAGCTGAGCAGCAGCAAAGGGAGGAGGAGAAACTCACACTCACACAAAGAGACTGAAGCGATCATGAGGACACACTTCAGAAAAAGACTAAACCGTAAACTATTCTCTCTATTCTCTTCAGCTGAGAGAGGTTTGTGTGGATTTGTGGTAAACTACTCAGAGCTGCCCCAGAACAATGGGGAAGTACTGTACATTCCTATTATTACATCGAAAAGAAGAAAATGGTAACATTTAAATCGGACTCTTAATTAATTGATAACAATGACATCTTTAATCATTAACAATGAACTTGTGAATTCTCAATAAATTATAACTTTACTCTTTGAAAAAAGTTTTCATGAACTAAAAAAATATAATATAATATAATATAATTGCTTTAAGACCGTATTACTGCAAATTTACGATTTAAAGTTTTGGACGATTCTTGTCCATCTCTAGAAATAATTTTATAATTTTAAGATTTTATGTCTCTTCTAAAATCTAGAATTGTAGTATTGTATACACACACACACATGCACTCACTCACACACACACACACACACACACACACACACACACACACACACCCATGTAACACAGTTAGATTGTAATACTCACCAGGGATTGGCTAAGGAAACAATCGACAATCCATGCCAAGCCTTGTGTGTCGCGGCCGTCCAGAAATGGTGGAGAAGCGGCCCCAGAGATCTATGCGGGCCCTCTCTGTCTCTTAAAGATTTCTGCTCATATTCCCCTCCAACAGAAACTGATATTATCATACTGCAGTCCGTTCTTTCCTCTGCTCCCCATGGAGCCCTTTCCCTTAAACAACCCCCGATAACAGTAAAGTTGCGGGTCAGAAAAGGTGTAGTGGCTTCCCAAAAACTGACCGGAATCAATGGATTCCAAAAACCGTGTGTCTTGTTTTTTTTATCGATGACCTGATGATTTTATAGATTTTTGCAACAGCAGAGTGTACTCTCCATCTCTCTCTCTCTGAAACAAGCGGTGGGAAATCAGCCACAACATTATTACCACCTGCTAAAGACTGAGTACTGAGCACCACTTAAACACTCACCCATTGAGGCATGGACTCTGGTGGACTTCTATCACCACAATGTCAGTATCAGTATAAAGTCAGGAGTCCCCAGCCACTGGGCCCCAGAGCAGCACCAAGCCTGGAGGAGTATTCACCACTAGATGTCACTATATCTTGCATAAAAGTAGCATTACTGGTGGGTGTATCAGCTCCAAGTGAAGTATGACGTCCTCCGCTGACTGTCTTTGTGAAGGAGAAAAGCAGGAGGGGGGGATTATTTTTCAGTAAACATTTATTGGTAATTGAAAAATGAAAAGAATCAAAATGAGATTTCCAGTCCGTTTCTTTGATTAAGGCCTTACTGTAAATTCTAATTGTATAAAATACGTTTGCAGATTGAGGGAAACCTTTTTCCGTCACTTTCGTCCCCTTCGTCCTTCACAGAAACACTCACATTCTGTGTGTGTGTGTGTGTATATGTGTGTGTGTGTGTGTGTATGCATGGAGCCCTGATCTCTTTACAATGACATTAAAGCAGAGCAGTGTCTCCTCTATGGAGTCCGACCACGACTTTAAGTGTATTGTTGTCTAATAGAAAACAAAGGAGGGGGGGGGCAGCATTTTCTGGAAATGCACACACACATATACGCACACAATCCACCAGTAATCACACACTCAAGACTCTTCAGTAACACTCAAAATGGCCTTAATGCATTAGAATGCTGCTCCAATCACATTACAGATGAGTCATAAACGCAATGAAGACAAAAAGAGGAAGTTTGACATATTTTATAGAAACTGTGTTGTTCGTGATTTGATTAGGAAAGTTAAATTGTTTCACATCTTAAATGACTTTTTGGCACATTCTCACCCTCTGACAAAAAGGGGCAGTAGAAAACTTTACAAAAACAGGTGTTTATATCAACATCTGTGGCGGCAAAGTGAAGTGCAGCCAGTTTTATGTTACTACCTATTCTGTTGCTAACTAATTTATGATCTAAACCAGACATTAGGAACTGGCTTGAAAAACAAACAAAAAACTAAAAAACTCAAACAAAGATGCCTATTAATGGAGTTAATGCTTAGCAAATGCAACTTGCCTGGTCCTTCATATGACTGTACCATTCATGTGCAACATTCTTTGACTTAATATCATCTGTGACGTAAGTGAATAGAGAGAAAAATTTAATGAGAGAACGTGCTCTTCATTCCAGCAGTGCTGAGTGTGATGTAATTAGAACCTGCTCATCAATATGCCTTCCTCAGGTGAAACCACACCATGTGATCAGACCAGTCTCGGGTAGTGGGAGACGATACTTCCTGGCTATCATATCGCCGTGGCGACCCACTATAATTAGACCTATCAGAGGAAGCCTTCGCCAGACCAGATCTATAATCCTAAATCTACAGATTAGTCATTTTAAAGGCAGAGTCAGCAACGAGGAGCAGCCTTTGACCCTGAAGTCGGTCTATCACACGACGTCATTATTTTTGTTTCCAGTTCTGATGTTAATACAAATATAGAATTAGAACAAATAAACAAATAGATTGAGAGTAGAAGCTTAATTCTCCTTGTTGGTGCTTGAAAACTGTGAGCTATAGGATGTTTGAGGGGCAGGGGTGAATATTTTGTACTCAGTATGATTCTGTGCCTGCTGCTATTATAAGAGGAGGACATATTTCTTTCTTAATTGGAGCATCATTTAAAAAGTGAGCTACCAACCAACACTTTCATTTGTACATGTATGCACCTATCTGTGTGCATTTATGATGAAAGAACCAATGCCTTGCTAATTAGTCCTGTCCACATTCAGTCACATCATATCCTCCTCTCCTGTTAATATCAGAGTTCAAATCATAATAGTTATTTGTAATTGTCCAAATAGAACAGGAAATGCAAAGTAAATGAAATAATGGACCACTTGACAATCTCTCCTCATCATTATAATAATCAGTCTGAGTGCTTCAATACAACTTATCCGGGTCTATGATCGGTTCTATTTCTCCATTCTCTGCCCAGATTACAAGGGGAAGTCAGTTATGAATAAAAAAGAAAGATATAAAAGAAGGACAAAACACCATGAAAAGATGGTGAGAGGGAAGAGAGAGGCGGAGAGAGAAAAGAGGGTGAAGTTCCATGTTGTCACTAACCCCGGTCGGACTTTAATTACAGCAGGAATGACACACGATCCACCGAGATCAGGTCACATCAGAGGGGAGAGAGAGAAGATGGGCACGGTGGAGAGAGTGATGAACAGAAGAGGAGGATTGACATGAAAGAAGCAGCAAAAAATGGAGAGGGGGATGAAGTTGAGTTTAAATGAGCTGAACTAGAAAACGAGACAACACAACGGGAAAATGTAAGAGAGTGTGGGAGTGAATGAGAGAAAATAATGAGTGACAGAGGGAGAGAAAAAGATGGGTAACATTTACGTGCTGTAAATATATACAGTTTATACAACTATTTCTTATTTTGACATAAAATAACATGTCAGTATGTGCATTGACATATGTAATCTTTGCACAAAGTAAGTTTACAGCAAATACATTCATCCATTGACATATATCTAATACAGTACATTTACAATGGGAACCTTCATAGATACAAGCTCAAATCTTCATGTATCCAGATGGCTTTGTAAAACTATGGTGAAACGTTAAGATGCTTCAAAAATATTGTATCGTGTGCTGGTGTGGACAAATATATGTAAAACACTAGTGTGGGAAAAAAAACAAAAAACATGTACTAGTGCTTTCAAATGGCCTGAATAGGCATTCTATTAGCAACATTATAATGGTGGTGGGTATAGTAGGTATAACTTTGAGATAGTTATGGTTAAGGAATGTGTTGAGCCAATAAATGTCCTCAGAAATATAGAACAAAGTACTTGTGTGAGAGTGTGTGCGTGTTTGTATGTGTGTGTGTGTGTGTGTGTGTGTGTGTGTGTGATTGATGCTCCAGCAGAGTGCAGTGGTTAGCATTAAAGTGCAGCCTCTCGAGTTCCGTTGGTGTCAATATCAGCAGCATCACAGCGAGCAGCGATCTCTGAGCCGTCCCGCTGCGTCACTCTCACCGCACAACCACCTTCTGCTTTTTCTTACACACTTATCTGTTTTCCTCACCCTCTCCTCTGCCGCCTCTCAACCTGACATTCATTTTTCATCGGGGGTCTATTCTTCTTGTCTGGCTCATCCCGATCGCTTTTTTGGGGCTCTTTTCAGCCTCTTGTTCATACATATTAAAGAATGAACACCTACAAATAAAGTTTAGAAAAAAATTCAAATTAAGATCTCTAGTATAACTCAGTCTTTGTAAATGACACCCATAAAATAGAAATAACTATAAAAGCTTTTGGAACCACTGAGTCTACGTAGGAGCGTACGCCGATCAAAGTGCGATTTCAACTAAATCTTACACACTGAGCCTTTAAATCGTATGTGCTGGATCGCCGAAACCTGTAAAACGTCCAAGAAAACTTAAATTCAGTTTAATGAGAGGATATTAGCCTCAGTCTAACCACCGAACATTTTGCAAAAGTGCTTTTCCAAATGCACATCAATGATAATGAAGCAATACAGAGAAATGATCAGACTCCCCAAGTCAGCCTGTGTTCCACTTCGTCTCTCTCTCCCTCTCCCTCTCTATCATCTATCTCTATCTCGCTCGCCCTCCTCCTTTCTCCCTCTGTTTGTGTCCTTTGCCCATTGCGGTGGTCTCCGGTTTCCTTAATGGTTCCCAAGATGCACTGTGGCTTTGTGGGGGGAATATGTGCAGGCGTGCAAATGTGTGTGGGTGTGTGGGAGACGGAGAGATAGTGTGTGTGTGTGTGTATGTGTGTGGGCAGCGAGAGGTGATGCGGTCATTTTGACACATGAGAGGTTTTCCATCAGCAGCTAGAGAAGCAGCCGTAAGTTGCTTCAAAGGCACACACACACACACACACACACAAACACACACACACACACACAGACAGACAGACAGACAGACAGACACACACACACACACACACACACACACACACACACGTCTATGGATACAATCAAAGTGGGGCACATTCACACATTATGTACATTAGACATAAAGTGCTCCACGCTGTGTCTACCACATAGGAAGTCATTTATTTCCTCCTAAAGTGAACAGATCCGATGTTCCACAGTTACTCTGGGCTGTAGTTTAGACTTGACATGTTGCTTTAACAATGTATTTTCAAAAGTATCATGCCACTAAAGTATTTTGTTTTAAACAGAATAACATGCAATGATTAAGAAGTTGTGATGTTTCAGCACCATGGACAGCTGCAACGTGCAGCCGTACCATAGGGTGCCACTAAATCCTACACACTGGACCTTTAAGGCTAATAGGCATTTCCCAACATCCCACTTTTCTATATTGTTTGTACTTCTTTTAACTCTGCTGATGAAAATGTCCACTTGTTGGCCCAGAGTCTCCCAGCATGCATTGCATCTGCCTCTCTGCCCAAATGGTGTTTTATGAAAAATATACAGAATCAGCAGATTTGAATGGCACACATCCTCTCATAGAGTGTGTGTGTGTGTATGGGGGGTGGTGGTGGTGGTCGGGGGGGGGGGGGGGGGGGCAGCTCGATATGTTGGCTCAAACTAATTGGGGGGGGGGGGGGGGGGGGGGGGGGGGTGGCAGCTCGATATGTTGGCTCAAACTAATTAAAAGCAAGTTGGCAGCAGTGGCGTCGATGGATGCGTTTTTAATGATGTGTGCAATGGTGAATATGCAAAATGCCACCGGGGCACCGATCTCATAGCGACAACTTGATTACCTCATTGATTTTTATCTAAAGTGGCATCAAATATGAATAAATATTCACACATTAGTATGTGAAGGAGACAAAGGGTGATGTATAGTGGAAATCAGGAAGATGCAAAGGTGTGTGCAATGATCCATGTGCATATAGGAGGGTGAATTTTATTCCATTTTGTGAGAAGTTTGAGAATTTCAAGGTATAAAGTATAATATATCAGACAATCAAACACAACAATCTGTTTACTCTTGCAGGGTTTTCCTGTATTGTTGTCTTAAAGGTCCAGTGGGTAATGGGTGAAATCATTCTTATTATACAGGCAGAGATTAATCAAAAAATAAAAGTAATAATACCGTTTTCATGAAGATGATATTTGCTCTTTATTTTGATATCAGGAGCAGGCCCTCTAGACAGAGGCTGCCATTGTGCCATTGTGTTTCCAGTGACCCAGAATGCATTTGTGCAGTTTGTCTGTCTCTGGAAACTGTTCAGTGTTATTCTAATGTAAATTGACTGACAAATTTGGATTTTGGATTTTGGATACAGATCTATGATTTGACACAGGAAATACACATTGTGAGCGATAACGACCAATAGTTCCTACATTACATAAATCACAAAATTATGAAAATAAATAAAATGAAGGTGTATTTTGTGATTTGTTGTAGTTCACTGATGTCCAGCAGAGGGCAGTGCACATCATACGATGCTAGATGTAATGCATTGCCAAGATTGTATTCTTAATTTCAATATGAGCAAAATGTCAGAGCTAAATAATCAACTATGTCCAATCATGGCAAAGGGTCTAACCTATGGTGCAGGTCATTGTTGCTGACATGTGCTAACATTAGCACATGCTAATCATATATTGCATCTCAACATTGCAAATGTCCCCGAGTCTTATCTTAACTTAGTTTTACCACAATGGAAAAATTAATAATTACTCTAGTGAAAAAATACAATAGCATGACTGTTTGTTAATTTCCCCCCTGAAATAAGCACTTTACAATAACGTCTGTATAACAGATCAACTGAAAATCAAAATGTAATACCAACATGCATTTGTTTATTAGTACGGTAAAGCAATAGAATAGTTCTAAGAAAAGTGTATACAAAAATATTTTAAAAACAATGGCTCATTCAGACTCACTGTAAAATAGTGACGCAAGTGTCAGCTACTGTACCCCCCCCCCCCGACCACCACCCTCACACTCTCCCCTGCCTGGTAATTCAATGCTGAAATATGTATCTAAGGATATTTAATAAATTATGTATCTGTTATTTACTAATGGGTCTATCGACTGCAAGAGCTGGTCCGGAGAGAAAGCGGCAGATAGCGATGAATCAGGAGGAAAAAGAGATGACGGAAGGATGGACAGAGAGAGAGAGAGAGAGAGAGAGAGAGAGAGAGACATGAGGAGGGTTTCAGTCATCCCTCTGGGAAGCCGAAGTGATGCCCTCAGTGTTGTTTCTCTCCTTCCTTCACTATGTTCAAGCTGCTTTTGTCACCAACACAGATGCATTCCCAAGTCAAATTAGAAGTAAAGTTACAGCTGTCAGAGAGTTGGCTATAAAAATTCTAACTTGACAGTAGGGGAGAAAAACACCTGCTCACCGTCAAATTTGCAACATGACATTATCACACAGTCCCAACAGAACTCCAGTGTCAGATCTCTCATCATTAATCTTTACTTGCTTTCACATGGGTCCATCATCTGCAGACACACTATCAGACCGATGACACTCAACTCTACATTTCCTGCTGCGCTACAGGCATCGATGACTGACCCAAAAGTCATCAATCTCATATTGCAATTGAACAGACCAGTGTCCTTTCTGTACCAAATAAACACTTATGAACAAATAGTTTGTTGTTGTCAGATGAGAACATGAAAATAAAGTTACTTTGTTTAATTTCTGAATATATTTTGACACTTCATCTCCTTTAGTATCGTCTTATAAAAATCATATATACTGCAACAACAGCTGTGGCTGGAGTCTGTGTGTCAATGATCTGTGTGTGTGTGTGTTGTGTGTGTGTGTGTGTGTGTGTGTAGTGTGTGTGTATGTGTCTTATCTGCACCAGGTTCCAAGCTTTGTGGCACCGAACCCAGGATCAATGGGCCTAGACCAGGAGACGCAGCTTGTGCAAGTGAGTACTGGATGTCAGCGTTTGTATGTGTGTCTATATGTGCATGTCCGAGTGTGTGTCTATATGTGCATGTCCGAGTGTGTGTCTGTACATCACTGTTTCTCCTTACATGTGAATATGTGTGTGTTGAGCCAGTGGAGCCAGTATGGAACCAGATAATGTTGCATATCGGACCAGTTGGAGAGAACTCATCCAATACACATCTCAAGTGCATGACACGGCTTATCTCTCCGTCTTCCTCTCTCCCTGTGTGTGTGTGTGTGTGCGAGTACGTGTGTGTGTGTGTGTGCGCGCGCACAGTGGTCAATATATTTGATTGTTCCAGTAGCTATATTAGTGGAAAAACAACAGAAGAAAATTCATTTGAGGGGCAGCAGACAAGGAGACATGCTGTCTGTGGAGACACACACACACACACACACACACACACACGCACACACACACACACACACGCACGCACGCACACACACACACACACACACACAATACAACTAAGGTATAGATCTAAATAAATTACTGAAATATTATTGCAATTAGATACAACAATAGAATATAAGGTACTACATTCTGTACTTGATATCACATTCATAATAAGGTATAGGCTTTTTTCTTTACTGCAGCTGTATGTACGTTTTCAACCACATACCGGTACTTGGTCTTTATCGCTCTTTCACAGACAGACATACAAACACGCGCGCACACACACACACACACACACACACACACACACACATACACACACACACACACACACACACACACACACACACACACACACACACACACACACACACACACACACACACACACACACACACACACACACAGTTGTGTCTTTCTGTTTGCCTTTCAGCCTGCATCATATAACTGTCAATGCTCACAATAGGCAGACAGAGTCGAACCTCCTGCTGCTGGAAAAACAACCTCCCTGTTTGTTGCTCAGAGTTATTTTCCTTTTCCTGGGAAAACCGAGGCATAGGACTATGAGAGAAATATCTATCTATCTAGCCATCCATCCATCACATTTACATTCACCTGTATGAAAAAAGTAAAGTGCATGCATAAATATTCAGTCATTCTGTGGTGTTTACACATAAAGAAAACATCAACAACAAGCTTTTCTTCCAATATACATGGAATCATTTTACCTTAATTGTATAAACTGACTACACCATTAAAAATGTAATTTGTGAAGTATAGTTTAAGACCAGAAGTGACAGTAGTAACTATATTGCTTATACCACCAACATTTTTCAGTCTTTTCTCATGTTGTTGAGATGCAATGCCGCCTGACACCTGTGGAGGTCACTGTTTGCCCAATGCTTGCTGCTGAGGCGAGTCAAGAATGGGATGATTCACCCGCTGTTACTCCACATGGTCATACTTTTAAGATGAGTCAATCAAGACGTTAAACACACACACACACACACACACACACACACACACACACACACACACACACACACAGTGACGAATCATGTGATTTCCTCCAACTCAGTCAGTGTGTTTAGCCAAGTTGGTGATGAGTAACAATTTACAAAAAGTTTGTTAGGTTGAGAGAGAGACAGAGAGAGGGGTGGGGTGGGGGGATTGCATGAGAATGAAAACATTTAGATGAGCAGTGGGCTTATAAACAATCATTAGGAGGAGCCATAGTGTTAAGTGTGTTTGTGTGTGTTGGCTTGTGTTTGTTTGTGAGAGCATGTGTCCTTAATGTCTATCATTT
>JAFBJT010106447.1:35147-59216 GCA_016785325.1 Chascanopsetta lugubris
CTTTTTTCTTCTTCTTTATTTTGCTCAGGATCAAGAGCAGAGAATGCTGTACCCTTCTGAGCCCTATGACACAAAATAGTGCTTTATGAATATGGGCCATAAAATTACTATTTGATTGTTTGAGATGCAGTCATTATGTGAGGAAGAACCCCCGGTGCTCCCTAAGCAACAAGGAGGGATTTTGCAAAAGGCAGAAAAGTTAATGGAACTGTTGAGGATAATTTTGATGTAACACCTTTGGCTAAAACAAAGAATAACAAATCAACAATATTCGTTTGAACTGAGACTACTTTATCATGGTTTCTCCATTAAAGAGAGTGCAGATCCCGGTGCTCCAAAGTGATACAGCACAGTTGCCTTCAAATTGTATTTAATTGTCAGTATTTGCCGTCAGGTAGGTGTTATAATATCAATTAAAACCTCGTTTCATAAATGACTTACAGGCTTATACGTGTGTGTGTGTGTGTGTGTGTGTGTGTCTATATATATATATATATATATATATACACGTGTGTGTGTGTGCATATGTGTGTGTGCATATTTATAGAAAGTACAGCAGAAAAGAGAGGCTTTGTAATTTTTTTGCAGAATGCAAAGTGGCTCTCTCTCCCTCTGTCCGTCTCTCCCTCTGTGTGTGTGTGTATCTCTGTCCATCTCTCTCTCTCTCTCTCTCTCTCTCTCTCTCTCTCTCTCTCTGAAGAACCCTGCTACATATGGTGTCAGAGGTGGGATGTGTGGACCCTTACGGGGTCCCCTACGGGGACTGTTGGTGTGGATAATGACTGTGTGATATTTAATAAGTTTGAATGGGAGCGGAGTCTGTGTGTGTGTGTGTGCGCGCCGCAGTGACAGAGTGATACTCTGTCTCTCTGTCTCTCTCTCTCTGTCTCTCTCTCTCTCTCTCTCTCTCTCTCTCTTTCTGTGTCTCGCTCTCTCTCGTCTTGACACGTGACGGTCCCCGGTTGAGACGTTGCCGGCGCATCTCTGGACTAGACAAACATGACCTATCAGATTTCATGGAACGGGTTTTTACCGCATCGACACGTATCGCCACGTTTTTGTATTGCGATATATCGTGGCACGATGTATCGTTATACCCCTAATATGCACAGAACTACCACCTGCAGTCAAATGACATAAAGCTCCCTTTGTCTGTGGATGAGTGAATAATGGCTCTTTTATTATTTGTGGCTATGTGGAGCCAGACACGTGATATGAAACGCTACAGCAAGTATTCAGCTTCTCCCGCTGTCCATTTTGCATAAAGGTGGAAACCTAACACCCACTGTGGTCGTACCTTTTTAATACAGAGCAGCCAGGTGGATTTGTAATCACTGCCTTTGATTATACCTGGTTAGAGCAGGTTTTAACTTCATCGTTTTTCCTCTGTGGTCAATTGAAACGCCATATGAACTGTTTCTCCTCTTGCTTAACTGAGGCCTGAGGGAAATCTGTCTCTTACTGTGAAAAATCTATCACTAACTCGACAGGTCACCTGTGTGAGCGAGTCAAGTGATGTAGTATGTGGAGCTATAAACTCTACAGGGGAGGAAATGGATGGATACCAACACACGGGAGAACATTGTTCATTTCATGATCATAATAACAATGTCTTTGTTATTTTTCTAAACTAACATGACCTGTAAATTATTGTTACCAAGGCAACTAAGTCCCAATGTTCTTGAGAAAGTAATTGAATTATTTCCCAACTGGTTTTTTCCAACCATGGGTGCATCAAAGGCATGTGTGCAGAGATGTAGTGGCCAAATGACGGTACTGCAATGTCAGTGCAGTTTCATTGTTCCGTGTAGGTACATCATTTTCTTCCCTTAACGGCACAGTGTGTAAGATTTGTTGTCATGTCATATCTATTACCTCCCCCGCCCTCTTCTGAGCAAGCAGGAGAACCTATGGCAGACTTCAGTTGTCATTAAAACAAAGGATCTTCAGTACATCCACTAATTCTACTGTAAAAAAACATGGCGGCCTCCATAGAGCGGAGCCCCCTCCTTATGTAAATGTACAGTAATGGAATCATTTTAGGGTAATGGAGGAAGAAAATATTTGCGTGATTTTAAATTCATGAAAATGTCAGCGTGTAATTGCTTTTTAATTGTTTTAGAAGTGGCAAAAATCACCAAATCCTTACATACTGCACCTTTAAGCCAATATGAAAAAAAACTAAACATCAGTGGATAAGGTTTTCACGAGATTTATCAACTGCATATTTGCCTACACATACAGTAGTCTGGTTTCTAAATTGAGTACTTGTCTGTTTTTTGACCTAGATTTCTATAGAGGCATCAAAAACATGGAGCAGAAGTAGATGATGGTGAGAGTCCTTTATGCGATGCACAACGCAGAGGCACTCACAGACATCTATGTCCTTCAATCTTTCAATCCAATCAATCAATAAAACCAGGACAAATAGGTTTTACTGTCTAAATCAAATTAAGTGCCAGGATATGTCATTGTACACTTCTCGTCGTTTCCATGGTGACTTAAATGCCTGCTGCTGTTGCACTTGTGATGTGTCCAGGCATTAGGTTCAGCCACCTGGTGGAAATAGACCTGACAGAATATCAAATGCCACTGACATAAAGATAATATGGCAAAGTAATTCAAGTGATGTGCTGAGGTGCTGCATAGACTTGACTTGATAGTGAGTTATACTATCTCTGGGTACACATCATTTCACCCCATCATGCTTATATCTACATTGTTGGGCAAGCACTTCCCAAACAACAACCTGTTGGGAAGTGGTCTGTCCATCTTCAGCATTATTTCTTTCTTTTGGGTGACACAGGTGTTGTGCCTAATTGTGAGACCAGCTCTTGTTGCCACTATTTTGAAACCAAGTTGTCACACAGGTTTTTTATCCCTCGGTTAAGTGTTCCCACAATAACCATTTGGAATGAATTCTATATATAAGCTCCGTGTGAGTTGGAGGACTTGTTGCCAAGGTCACGGTGCTGGTTTGAATTGCCATGTGATAGTGTTATTGTGTGAGATTCACACATTTAATTGTGTTACCACAATTCTAAATAAGTGTGTTTACTTGCTAATATTTGTAATTGTAGCCTAAACAGTTCCATGATGAGGAATTCCGTTATTTTGCCACTTTATAAAGCTTTTTTGGTGAAGGTGGAAAGTATCAGATATTTGATATGTTTACTGTGGCCTTACAATGGCCCTTGTGTCTGTCGTGGGAGGACGACCCCTATTACTGTATTTCTGCCTCTCTTTGAGGATGATATGTTCTTTATTTTCCCTGCTCAATTTTTTCTTCTTCTTTATTTTGCTCAGGATCAAGAGCAGAGAATGTTGTACCCTGTTGACCCCTATAAACAGTGCTTTATGAATATGGACCATAAAATTACCATTTGATTGATCGAGATGCAGTCATTATGTGAGGAAGAACCCCCGGTGCTCCCTAAGCAACAAGGAGGGATTTTGCAAAAGGCAGAAAAGTTAATGGAACTGTTGAGGATAATTGTGAAGTAACACCTTTGGCTAAAACAAACAATAACAAATCAACAATATTCATTTGAACTGAGACTACTTTATCATGGTTTCTCCATTAAAGAGAGTGCAGAACCCCGTGCTCCAAAGTGATACAACACAGTTGCCTTCAAATTGTATTTAACTGTCAGTATTCGCCCTCAGGTAGGTGTTATAATATCAATTAAAACCTTGTTTCATAAATGGCTGATTATTAAAGCTGATATTTAACTATAAAAGTTCATATGCCGAGAACTACCACCTGCAGTCAAATGGCATAAAGCTCCCTTTGTCTGTGGATGACTGAATAATGTCACTTTTATTAGTTGTGTGACTTCTGGGTCTGCAGCGGTGCAGCAGAGGACCAAGGGTGCTCCATCTTTACAGGAAGCACTAATTATCCCTCTAAGAGATAATAACTGTATTTATCGTCTGCGGTGTTCGTTTTCTGAAAGGTTATTTATCAAATACCATGCGGGATTAGAAAATCAATTCTGAGTGTCACGAATTAATTTGCAACCATCATCTCACTCGTTCCCATGAGACAGTGAGGCAGCAGAAGCACCTTAATGTGGGGGATGCAGTGGAATTGATTTATTTTTTTTCCATATCCACCATATCTAATGAGGAGTGCTAATGTGAGCCGTGACAGAAGAATAAACACATACCTGTGCGAAATCTTAGCTGCAGTAATAATCTCTCACTTACTCACTCAGCTGTCAACATGCCGACTCCCACTAAGCACATTATAAAGTTGAAAGCAGGTTATGGGCAAAACTATTATGTGTTTGCAGCCAGGCAAAGTGCAAATGTTTTCCCCTCGGAACGCTCCTCATTAGATCAAACTGCATCGATATTCTGGCGTTTTCCTCTGAATCACCGCCAAATGTTTTCTGATTCGCTCTGTAGCCTCTCAGAGCGATGCAAAGTTCAGGGACAGAATATGGCGAATAGCTGCTGCACTCAAATTTATTGAAATTAGATGTATTTTGAGGAAATGGCTTTTTTGAGCCTAATAAAATAATGGGAGTGAAGACCAGTTGGAGCAGTGGTGGAATTTGAATGTGATGCAGGGAATTATTTGTGCATAATTCTTTGAGGAAAAGTAGCTGTATTTGTTGGGTTTGTTGTATCAGTGCAACTATGTCTACGCCAAATGATTTGGTTAGAACTGATTGGTTTCCCCAGTTCTTTTAGTTTCAGACTGCAAACTATAATTCAAGTAACGGGCTTTGTTTTTGCATCACACAGAAAGTCTGAGACATCAGAGGAGAGGGGTTCATTTTCCTAAAACAGTGTGTGTGGATGGATTTGGGCGACAAAAAGAGAAACTACAACAAGAGCAGGATCAATAAAAGTCACAGTAGTCTCTATAGATTTAACCAAGTTGCAACAACATTCCTACATCCCTAAATATTAGTTTTCAAAACATGCTTGATCTATTTTCTCTCAATATTGCACTTTGTTCTCTCAGAAAGGGGCCTCAGTGTCAAAAATGGTATTTTGTTGTCTGCACAGTAAATCTCTGCACGAAATCAGAACCAGCAAAAAAACTTGTTTCATATACAATTTTAATTTAAATATATTCCAAATGCATTAAGAGTCAATATTTCTTTATTGTCATTGCACATTCCTATTCAACAAAATATTTGTTTGATAGCTGCATGGTAATAAAGTGAGCAAATGTTTAGCAAAATTTGAAGAATTAAGAATTATAACATTAGATAAAAATAAGAACAAAAACCCTGAATATAAAAGTACAAAAATTAAGGTATTAATCTTTAATCATCATATGTTTTCTGTAAATTTTGTTGATACTGAAATCTATTTTTCAAATTTTTGTTTATCTATTTATTTTTGTTTATATTTTGAATTGCATTAATTTGCATTCAATGATACATTTAGCGCGACCAAAATTAATTGTGATTTTTCAAAATGTATTTTTTCGATACTGCATGTCTTTGCTAAAACACAAGAAACAAAACAAAAAACTACTGTACGGCCTAACGTTTCAGGAATGTCAGTGCCATCAGCACGTCAGGCCATTGTGATTCAACACTGTCATCGTTGAGATGTATCTATGACTTCTTTATAATATTTCTCTAATTATACCGCTGATATTCCGTATGTCGATCATAGTTAATAAATGTTTGATTGTTTATCTGTCATGCCATCATCTATCATGACTGCTAAGACACATCTGCTCCCTCTCCATTAGCAGCTACCATAGCAACCAAGGTTGCATGCACATTTAAGATAAACAGCCTTAACAAAGTCAGTGTCAGTTAGTCTCAGTGTCGGTTACGTAGGGACCAAAAATACTGTGACACAATCTGAGTTAGAATTAGAAAGAACATTGGTGAATGTGTTTGATTTGATGCCATAAGTAGGAGTCCTAGTTAGATGATTGAACTCAGTTGAACAAATGGTGACTGATGTGAACGCAGCCTGAGAAGGAGAGCTAACAGGATTTGTTATTACACTTGACTAAAAGCCTCGTGACTATTGTCCTAAGGGTGTTTTTTTTCAGTGCAGCTGTTTTGTTCAAGGTATATTAGAAGCATTATTTAAAGGTGCAGTGCGTGCGATTACGTGACATCTCTGGTGAAGTTGCATGTTGTGTCTATCACCCCCCTTTACTCTTCTGAGCATGCAGGAGAACCTTTGGTAGACTGCAGTGTGTCATTAAAACTAATGTCAAGTCGGGGCCACTCTAAAAACATGGCGGCCCCCCTTGGTACTGGCTCGTCATGAAAATATGCATTACTGGGCAAATTTAGGGGTAATGGAAAGTAACAATTCATTAAGGCTATTATTATGAAAATGTCAGTATGTTATTGTTTTGTAATATATTTTTCTACCAATATAAGTGATAACTCAAAATCGTACACACTGCTCCTTTGGAAGAAACCTATCTGTATTAGCTCCAGTTGTTGTTCACCTGTTGAATTCCTCTTTAGAGCTCCTGCCCCTCCCTCATACAAAAGCATGGGCTGCTCTGATTGGCCAGTGTATTGATGCATCAGGCTCTGCCGGAGAATTGGTTGCCGCTGTGATGTCAACAAACACCTCATATACATACAGAACACCATAGGTCTAAATGAAGTATTTGAAAACATAGAAGCATAATACGACTCTTTGAAATTGATTTGGTTGAAGTGTTTGAGAAGCAGATCACCAACCCTACCTTTACTAAACCATTTTTTTTAACTTTCTTAATAAATATCTATTTAAATCCCCATCAGTTAGGAATTTATCAAAATCAAACATACCCCCATTTACTGTGAATTGATATCATCAAGCCCACAAACAAGACTTAAATGTTTGCATCATTTGTGCCTGCAGAGAAAACGGCACAATGTGCATGACATGTTTTGTCTATTCCGGTTCATAGACAAAAACAAGACCCCCAGCCTTCAGCTGAATGGATAATCTGTTTATATTATAGCTCTCTGCAGTTTCTTTGAATTAGTGCCTCACCCAATAAACAATAGGTGTAGCGGGGGTGGGGGCGGAGCACTTCTTTGTTCTCAACTGGGTTGAAATGACAACATCTGTCAAATGAGTCCTTGAGAAATCTATTCTCTAAGGGAACAAGAAAATCCGAGGGGAGTAAACTCTGCCTCTGCTTCTTGTGGAGATAACACGTGTGTGAATCCTGCTCGCTCCTATTTGGGGTAAACGGGTGAGTAACAAAGAAGTGTTTAACACACGCTGATGATACAGAACTTGAGGACCAGCGTGAGCACCCAGATTGGTCCATGCACAGCGGGGGGCGAGGCACAGTTGTGTTGATACATTCCTTCCATACGCATCATTAAGATATTCTGCAACTTGTGCAGCCGTAGCTCTTTTATGTTGATTCAGACCAGACACATTATCCTTTGTTATTACCACACTAATCATAATAAACCAGAGGAATTAAGCTGCACTTTTGCTGGTTTCTTCAAATCTCTATTTATGTAGAGCAGTGGTGTCAAAGTCAGTTTAGCTCAGGGGGGACATGCGGCCCAATTTAACCTTAAAGGTGCAGTGTGTAAGATTTGGTGACATGTAGAGGGGAAGTTATATTTTGCATCCGTTCACCTCTCTCTCCCTCTTCTGAACATGCAGGAGAACCTATGGTCGGCTTCAGTTGTCATTATAACTCAAAAGGTATTTATTACATCCACTTTTACTACTGTAAAAACATGGCAGCCCCCATTGAGAGGACCTGCTCCTCATGTAAATATATGGGGCTGTATATAATGGGCTCCTTTAAGGGTAATGGATGAAAATGTAAAGTTTGGTGATTATAAATTCATGAAAATGTCAGTATGTCATTGTTTTGTAATATTTTCAGAAGGGACAAAAATGACCCAAATCTTACACACTGCACCTTTAAGGTGGCCCACGGGCCTGATTGGACCCTCTGGTGGGCCAGGTTCGGGCCCACGGGCCATATGTTTGACACCGCTCACACAGAGCTTTCCTCGTCTGGAATCTGATGGCCGACCTTCTGGTCGTGAGACAACCACTCTTCCCCCTAAGCCACAGCCGTCACCTCTCCTGGGCGGTAGAATGGTTCTAGCTGTGCTGATTATGGAGATGCTGTGACCAGTCTGAACCTCGTCACCGACGCCCAAGTCTTCACAGCCTGACCACGTAACCTGCTGACAATTGAAAACTGTCAGTTAATCAGCATTAGTCCCTTCATACATTTACATTCTCATTCATAATGTGTGTAATGTTATTGAACATTCTCTGTAACATCCATTGCACGTGCAAGGGTTTTTTCCCGGGGTAGTTTTTCCCACAAGGGCAGCGGATGTTACCCACCCTGTGAAGTCCTGTGAGACAAACTTTCATTTGTGAATGCCGGCCATATAAATACAATTTGATTCGATTTGATTCATCTGTGAGTGGTTTGGATGTTTTGGTTCACCAAATATGTCAGCTTCCGTCCATAAATACTGTCTCCTTTTGACGGAGGCTAGGACTCATGACCCCCCCCCCCCCCCCCCCCCCCCCCCCCCCCCCCCCCCCCCCAACCCCTCATCCTGCCTATCCCCCCCCCCCCCCCCCAACGCCACCGTCACTGCTGCCGCTGCTGCTGCCTGGTCTGCGCGGTAACGCAGCCCTCTCCCTGTCTCTGGCACACAGCCTCACTAGTGCATGTGAGATATACCCTCTGTGATTTCAGCTGTTTTGTGACATGAATAGAAAATATCATGCACACCCTACAGAGGACAGCTGAATAGGATGTAAGGTTGTCTTGTTTGGACAGGAGTAACAACAGGCCGCTGGGATACACGACGTATTTTTCACAAACGAAGTCCTGCCGCTGGCTTTTCCTGTCAAAGCCAGAGGAGGAGACTGCAACCCCCCCCCCCCCCCCCCCCCCCCCCCCCCCCCCCCCCCCCCCCCCCCCCCCCCCCCCCCCCCCCCACACACACACACACACACACACACACACACACACACACACACACACACACACACACACACACACACACACACTGGTCCATCTGTGTGTCTTCGAAAGAGCTGTGCAGCTTTCAGAGCTCAGCATGAGAGCATTTGATATTCATAGAAGGGAAGAGGAGGAGAAAGTGAAACAACAGCAGGGGCACTGCCTTACGCGTGATATTACATTGTAATTATGATTTGGATGCAGGCAAAAAGGAGGTACTGTGCAAGCATATGCACACACACACGCACACACGCACACACACACACACACACACACACACACACATAAAAGGTGCAGGGTAATGGCATATGCTCCTTGTGCACAGCCACTTGAAACTGCCCATGCCTGCATCACAGCAGCAGTAATGTGGGGTCGGGCGCAGCGCTTCAGTATCCTGCGCTTGTTTTGAAAGCAGTGATATGAGGTCTGCTAGCCGGCTCCATACGGCTATCGATAGAGCCTCTCTGATTGGTTGTTGTTTACCATCAATATTTGCAGATGTCAATCTTGGCGCCTTTGAGAAAATGGATTTATCAGCGTGAAACAGAATGTTCAGAGAAATCATTGGTTTGAGGGCTGCCAGCGATGGAGATGTGGTTCATGTATGTGCACCTGAAAAATATCACTGGCATCTATGTGCAGGCACGGGCAGCGAGAGATTATGAACTGCCCAATATTGTTTTCCCAAAATATGTCGGCTTCCGAGTGCATAGTGGTGCATGCTGGAAACATGCCAATCTAATTTCATATTTGATTTGTGAAGCCTTTTTTTATTCTAGAGGAAGAAATAGACTCTCACAGCAGTGGTAGCGGTGGGCAACGAGGAAAGCGGTTCGGACACATTAATAAGACAAAGAAACAAACACGAACATATGTAAAAAGCTTTATAATGCATTTGAAAACATTCCTATGGGATTCTTCAATTCGATTAGTAATGGCTTGGAGTAGTCGAGCCAGAAAGGGAGAGAAAGAGCTGTCAGGCTGCTATGCTGGCACATCTACTCCGGCTCTTTTATCAAAGATAAGTAGTATTGATTTGCTTTGAGGCTGTAAAAAGTATTCGTCTTAAGAGCTGACATTTAATAATCTCCACCTAATCCATGTTTTGCTGGGAGCCTCTTGAGATGCTGACGAGTCCTGCATTGTTCTCCTGTTCCCTCCTGCACTTGTCTATCTAATGAAGGAGAATGGAGATATTAACCCTCGGCGGCTCGCAGACATACGTACGAAATGAGACCACTGCTCCATTTATCTGACAAAGGCCGAACCAATACAGTGACATTTGCGGGAATGTGTTTGCTGCTGTTTGACCAAATTGGTTGTTTCAATCGAGCACATTTTGCGTGCGTGCGCGTGTTATTGTGTTATGCAATGCTACAATTCCATCATTTGTAAAGGCAAGACAGTGCTTTCCAATGCATATGTCTCTTTTAGTGTGATGTTAGACCCTCTGTCAGAACGGAAGTGTGGTGATGCACCTAAAAACATCACACTCTCTGTGGATACAGATCCTCTCACTATTTGGAACGTTTAGAGGGGCAGTGTGTAAGATTTGCCGACATCTAGTGGTGAGGTTGCGTGTTGTATTCATCCCCTCACCCTTAGGCTACCGAGCACGCAGGAGAACCTACGGCAGCCCTCAGTTGTCGTTAAAAGCTCCTCATGTAAATATACATTAATGGGCTAATTGAAGGGTAGTGGAGGAAAAATATAATACATGTAGGTGATTATATATTCATGAAAATGTCAGGATTTGGATACATTTAGATTTAGATATATTTAGATTTAGAAGTCACAAAAATGGTAGAAATCTTACACACTGCACCTTTAAATAAATAAATGGATCAATGGATTATTAGATTAATCAATGAATTAGTTTAAAACACAAATATATATTATCAATATTAGTATTATAATAATATAATAATAATACGTACAATATTGATAACAATAACAACAACTACTACATTAATAATAATAATATAATAATAATAATAATAAAGTACACATTTTGGGTACCGGCAGTTGAATTTGTCATTGTTAATTGCTAAGTTTGGCTGGATTTGGAGTGTATGACTTGAAACATCTTTCAGCTTGTAGAGTTTGATGATTAGTTTGTGCTGCTACAACAATCACTGTACAATATATAACAGCACATGATCAAATGACTGTGGACAGAGGAAGTGTCATGGTGACCAACCCGACAGAGGATTATCACTCAGCTCTGCAGTCCCCCCTTGGCTCGATGAGGTGCTTTAGCTTTAAGCATTGTTTTGATCTTGCAGCTGTGACAGTTTTTCTCCTCGCTCTCATCAAGTATCTCCTTTGTAAAGCTGATGTTGAGGGGAAAAGCTTGCATAATTCTACTGTAAAGTATTTCCGCGGCACAGACAGTGCTTCAACAGAAGATGAACATGGGAGCATTTGGTGAATTGATGGATCCGACCTTGGAAAGTTTTAATTCTACCGACACTCTGCCTCATTACAGGTTCCAGCACATTTACGTTAAAAGAGTAGTAACATCAATGCAAGGTAAATTCAGGGCCATTACTTGTAAATGAATTCCCAAATGTGATGCAATGATGAGCTGTGTGTACACCCTGAGTGCATTGGTTCAGATAAAGTCTAATTTGTGCATCGTTCTGCAAACCGAACATAATTATTATCTTTTAACAAAAGAGAAGTATGAAAGGAAACAGCTCCTACACAACATTTTGGTGCATAAATAATCATTCAGTAGATTTCTGTGACACCTGTCCTGGTTGGACTTCTTTGGACTTCCCTACAAAAGGGAGTGACAGTGGTAATTTTCCACAGCTTAGTGTTTTTTTTTGTCAATTATGCAATGAGCCTTTGCAAGACTTGTTTTAGAGTAAAATCACTCCCGTGTTTCTGTTTATTCATTTCTGTCTTTTATGTAATTGTAGGGCCACTTCTACGTCAACCTCCTCTGGAACTCTTTGGCACCCCCTAGGGGCGGTGTGCCTCACAACTTCAAAAACCTTGCCCTAGTTTGTTCTGCAGACATTTTGAGTACATAAGAATACCAGCCTTTACCACATGGCAAAGGCAGCTTCTCTCCACCATAGAAAACAGTCCCTCCTCCCCAATAATGTTACGTAGCTCCACATGACGTCAGCTGACATTTGGTTCACATATGTCCTGTAACAAAGTGAGGTAAACGCAAGAGCAGTGGCCAAAATGTCTTAAGAGCATTGGGATCAGTTACAACAATGTTTACTGAGTCTCGTAACCTTTTCAAGTAATCACACACATTAAAACTGTCAATAAAAAGAAAAAAAATAATTTTGTGGTCAACATTTCTTGTGACCTCAATCCATTGGTTTAAAGTAAAAAAAAAAAGAAAGGATTACACCTGAAGATGTCCATGAAAGCATTTCCTGTACCTATTTTCTTGCAAATGTCCCATGAAGTCAGACGGACAACTCAACAATGCCAAAGTCAGCTCTTACCCGTCTATCAGACAGAAAGAGATGCGTTTTTGTCTTGAAAAACAGAAAACAGGAGGAAAATCAAACTCAAACAGGTTCAGAGTGCTCACACACTGTTCGACATGCCCCAGGTGTTTCTGAGTGTAAATGAAGGACCACAATTCATTTCAATCTGTGATTAGAGCTTTTGGGGCTCAAAGGTTGTTGATTTTCCTACAAGAAATGCTGTGCGTCTGATTGCGTCTGATTTTCGTTCTGCGGGGAGAAAAAAAATTCATAGAGATTGTTGGGATGGTGGCGACACAATCAAAAGGGAAAGGGGGGGGGCGGGGGGCAAGCATTCCTGCATGTCGCCTAGTGTGTGTTTGTTCACACTGTCAGACTGAAGTGCCAGAAGAATTGTATCTGTCCAGCGACTGTCAATTCCAGGGCCCCTGCGTTCTGTCCATTAGCCAGGCTCCACTTTCTCCCGGCTGGGCCCCCAGTGCTGGGCGTCTCAGCAGAGGGGCTCTGAAACACAACCAACACACCAAATGAGATGTGACTCGTGCCGCCACGCTGTTCTATTTATACTGGTGGGGGGGGTGGGGGGGAGGGGGCGACATTGAGCTCGGGATGCAAAGAGGCGCTCACCTGCTGCTTGATGAGGTCTGGTGCCTCTCCAAGCCCATGGAGGGGCCTGTGTAATTTTCACCCTCGCATCTAAGGGTGTAAGAGAAACCTCATCCACCTCCCCCCCCCCCCCCCCCCCCCCCCCCCCCCCCCCCCCCCCCCCCCCCCCCCCCCCCCCCCCCCCCCCCCTCCGGCAACCCATCGTCCTCACCCACCTTCACCACCCCCAAAGGCAAAGAAAAACAGTAGATAATTACCTAGTGTGAAATTTCCTCCCAGTCGGTGTCTCTGGCTCATCTTTGTGTGGGTGTCACCAAAATCATATTTGACTGCATTTTTGAGGACATGTAACAAGGCGACTGTTTTGATGCAAGTTGTGTCTGAGGTGCTCTCCCAAGAGGCAAAGGAGCAACTCCAAAAATAACGCTTGTCCTTTTTGATTTTCGCTCTCGTTGAAGACAACGGGTACGGGCCCAGAACAGGTTTCTCACTCTGGGTGGATTCTGAGATGTTGAAACAAAAGCCCAGGCTTTTGAAAGTCTGTCGTGCCGCATGTCTGGCCTGATATTTGTCAAACTGCCTTTGTGAAACTGGAAGATGAAGGTGAAAACTCAACACTTCCCAACTCCCACTCACAAAATTAATAATTGAATCACAAATTTACAACATTCCACAACTGTTTTGACACTTAAGAGCAGCTTTTTGATTACTATCATAAAAAAGGTTATTGGAGGAGTTGTACAAAATTGTTATTGCTCCAGATAACTTTTTAATGTGTATTTTTTTCAAATCTGCATTTAGTTTGAGCATAAAATATTTTATTACTCCACATTCATCATCAGTGGCAAAGTAACAGGCATTTCATTTGTTTGGAATCAAGTTCTATGCAACTTTATTGACTGCTCTCAACATATTGGAGCTAAAGTCTCATCATTTGTTTAAATCTATGTATTTCAGCTGATTTTTTTCTCTCCTATTCCATAAGCTATGACATGTGATTCATCAGGTCATGATATTATTCATATTTAGTTTTATACAAAATGTTTTTATTAATTACATCCACAGGGGATACGTTATCTTCTGTTTGTCTGCTATACCGATAGTTAGCAGGATAACAGACAAATGCGGACGTTACTACAAGCAATGTCTTCATTTTGGTAATGATCAGGATCAGAAGTTTGTTCTAGGAATTTAAAACCACTTTCTGAAAAAAAAATGGTAAGGATCTCTCAGTGTTTTCATTGTTTCTAATAGATGTATATATCTTGATTTAAAAAAAGTTGGCACTTAAAATATACTGACCTGGTGAATTTGAAAGTGTTTTCACAAGGAAAAAGCTGGGTCTTGGTGTCGGTATCCCCTACTGCAGGGGTGGGCAATTATTTTTCCAGTTTACTTTAACTAATCATTATAAAGTCAACTTTAAAATCAGTAATCATCACACGTGTGTCAGGAAAATAATTTCACATTCTGCACAAAATACATTTTTGTTTCGTAGACTATACCGGTCCATTTGAATCAATACAATAGAAACAGTTCCCTAATGCTCATGAATACAGAAAACACTCATTTTAAAAGCACATTAGAATGGAAACGAATGGAGGGGGTTTTCTATAGTGGGTACTGAGTGCTATTCTGTTGTCAAAGGAATTTATATAATTCATACAATTCGAAAATATGCCTGACTATGCAGAGTGAATAAATATTACACAGGAGACTAAAGGTCACTCTGACTCAATTATGTCTGATCAGTTGAGTTGCGCTCCATTGTTAGTAAATGTATATCATTATTGAGGCTGATGCAGTTTTGTTATTCCTAGTTTGTTGACTGAACATATTGTTGAGTGTAAGGTCCGCAAGTTTGATAACTGCAGGTCTTGCTGCAGGTCCAGTCTGCTTCAGTATCTCCATCATTTTGTGAAGCTTTTTCAGATATCTGTTCAAAACAAACCAGCTCCAGGAGGGATTCTCGTCCACCATCAAATATTGATTTTAGTGGGAATTTCTCCTCGTACCTCAACATAGTGTGAAAATACCCCTCCTCTTTGTGCAAGTGGTAAAAAAAAGAAAGAAAAAAAAACAGCCCGGCAAAGCCTCCATCACTCAGGCCTCATTTAGTCCATGCCCTCGTGGCTCCAGTACATGCCAGATATGGGGAAGAAGGGCATAGAAGCGGGGGTTGAGGGAGTGTTGTTTAAGAGCGAGGCTGCAGCAGGATTAATGATCAGAGCGGCAAACTTGGCTTTTGCTTGCATCAGGTAATCAATGGCGTTGAGCGAGGCAGACGTGCCGGCCGCTCGGCCGGCGGTGGGGCTCGGCGAGCAGCCCGCGAGAGCGCGAGACTAACCTGCTCTCATTTCTCAACAAGACAGAGGGCCGCTGGCTGCCAAGCTGACAAGGTGAAACACTGCAGGGACCCGAGTTGAATGGCAAGGGCTCTTATACAGTTTAATGATTTTATTAATCCGATGAGCCAAACGCTTGTGTCATGAGTCCCGGCCACATGTTATTCGTCTCAAGTGGCTGTTTTCACCGACTCGTTTCACCCGTGACTTGGATTTGGTTGATGTCGTGAGCAAACAGGAAAATGAGAGGACGCTTTCATCTCTGCGCAGAAATAACCAGCAGCGGTTTTACAAAGAAAACACTGCAATGGAATGATAACACTTCCGCTGAAGAAAGGGACAGGGGTTATCCAGTATCACCAAAGTACATTTATAAATATGCCGGTTCTCTAATGTCTTCGGCGAACAGGGATTTCGAAGACTCCAAAGCTTTTGACTGACATTTTGGTTTGTTCCTGGTGTTTAATTGTGTTCTCAAAGTTTTCCTGGGGATCATAAGGTTGACTAGTTTTTGTGTTTATCATGTTGTGTTGCTTGCTGGCTTCCCTTTCATCTGGATTTTGTTTTATGCTCATGCATAAATGCCTGCTTTCATTTCGCCAATGCACTCTGATTTCTAATCGAGGATGAAAATGGTCTTCTGCAACCGCAAGACTTTCTCCAGCTTCATCATTAGGAGCCGGCGCCATTGTGAGAAAGCACAGATCAGAGCTACGGGGTTGCTGATGTTGACATCTTTATGCTGCACGTTGATGCTCGGAGGAGCAAAGTTATAATGGAATACAAAGAATGATCATGTTGCCTTCTGAATATAATTCTTATCCTGGTTACATAAGGTAAAGAGTCATGTTCACAGAGGTAGTTTGATTCCTGATGTTATCTACAGGAGGCAGCATGTGTAGGGCAATCAGTGCACATGCAAATGTACAGCTGAACAGCAGCAGATGGGAACAGATACGATCTCACAGTGTTGTATAGCAGCCTTTTATTTACACTGGCCTACGGGAGATACCATTCACCCTGAAGCCAGAGATGGTAGATTACATGATTTACTGCAAGTTTATAGAACAGAGTGTGATTTAATGGTCCTGGCGATGAGAGTCTGCAGGGTTTTATAATCTGTAAACATGATCTCATGATATGTCACTTTGGCTGTGCAGGTGCATATATAATAAATCACATGGTCATTGTAGCTCATGTCTCAATGTTGATGGAAAGTATTATTGTCTGTTGTGGGTTTGGGATATGGGTGGCAAAAGAAATTTGAGTATGTATTTATATTTTTGGATATAGTTTGATATATAGTTATATCACACCCTTTCGTGTTGAACTCAAAGGAAACATATAGTGCAATGCTCAGATTTGGTTTCTTAGTTTAGATTTATATGCTGTCTTTGAAAAGCTTTCCTCAAATTGTCCATTGCTGCAGCTCCTCTTTCCAGTCTCTGTCTGAAACAGTTGATTGTGTGAACCCTGACGCAGCACAAAAGGCAAGACACCAAAGTAGGTTCAAGATGTTTTACTATATGCCGGCAGGTCAGACAGCAAACAGTGGGACAAAGGCAAAGGCGAAGTCAGGGGACAGAAAGCAAGTCGAATACCAGGTACAGGGGAATCAGGCGGGTCAGGGACAAACAGGATCGTACACGAGGAGTCAGGCAGAGAAACGCTGGAGAGTGTGGCAGAGCACAGAACAATCTGGCACAGAATGTGAGTGTGGCTGTGGTTTAAGTAGTCCAGAGGTGATGAGGGTGATGATTTGCAGCAGGGAGATGGGAGTGTCCCAGAAAGAGCGGGAAGGCCGGAACAGGAGGGGAGGGGAGGTTAGTGAGGAGGCAGGGTTGTGACAGACTTCATTCTAACGTGACCCCTTTAATGTCTATTAAGTGGAGTGGACATACTGAACTACTAATGACAACTGAGGGCTACTATAGGTTCTCCTGTATGGCAGAAAGGAAAGGATGAGGCAATGGATACAGCATGCAACTTCACCTGTAGATGTCACCAGGTTTTACACACTGCACCTTTAACATGAAACTATAATGCATGTTTGAATTCAGTACATGCACTATGTGATTCACTAAACCATTTAAGTGTAGGATACCAACAGTTGTAGGTGCGAAATGATGAATGTGTTGAGGTTATTCAAATGTTTTCTCAGTGATGGCAAACTTCTTTTTCTTGAGTTAAACTTCCACCAAACGAAAATCTGTAACAGTTTAAACTTCTTTGATTCTCCTAAGCCCCTCAGATTGCTTTGTTGCAGTAAAGGTGCTTCATAGCCAAAGCCCGACTGATGGATCGATAAAGAGCTGTCAAAGGAGAATGATTCACCGTCTCACACAGTGTCTCACACCCCGACAGTCTTTGTGAACTGTTCAGTTCCCCTTCATCATTGCCTTTAGAAGATGGGATATTTCATACTGGAAGTCTCCAGTCTTCAAGACTCCATCCTGCCAAATCTATAACTCTGTCCAGAAGTGGCAGATGTATGCAACTGCGGGACAGGAGGTCAATCCGACAGAATCCTTTTAACCTTAACTTGTTCTTATCATACGGCCAGCTGCCTGTGCGACGGGTCACGGCGGTGATGAGGCGGCCATTAGCCGCCGCCGCTTGACCTAAGAAAGGAAAACTGTCACAAACTAAGTTCCTCGCAAGTATCCGGCCTCAAAAAGCCCGTGATCAATCGAGCTGAGTCAAGTGTTTTTACGAGTGCGATTCTCAGTCAAGAGTGTCAGTGTGTGATTATACCTCCATCTATCATTGTGATGGGACCAAGTATTGGCTCCTGGTGACAGACTCTGAGGAATAGGACTCGACTTCGAGTCAGACTTCACAGACTCACTAGATCAGCAGTCTGGTGCATTCACGAGAGACGACAGGCGCTAAGCTTTTTTTCCTTTATTCTCTCAACAGCCCCTTAATTTATAGTCCGGGGCTTCCTTTTCTTTTGTTGCTGCTGTGCCATGCTGCGAACCCGCCCTCTCTTCGGCTGATCATCATAAGAGGGAAACGTTTATTACCAAACACTGCATCGGATCCATGCATCAGCTTTGAATAGTCTCCTGCACAGATAAAATGCAGAAAACCACAGCACATTTAGGGAAAGACACTTTCTCTTTGTCCTCTGCGTGGGTGTTCAAAGTGTATACAGACGCACTTATGAATTGTAAATCCTTTTTATTATCCGGTGCTGCTTCCTCTTTGTTTCCCCCTAAGAGGAATGAGGAATGGTTTCTGAAGAGGCGGACAGGATGTAAATTCTCCCCGAAGAATTGATGCACATCAAATTAACCGTCCTCAGGAGTCTATCGTTACAATTCCGAGTTAGTGAAGCTATTCCTTACGTATGGGCATCTGTTGTCTGTTTTCCTTTAATTTGTTGTAATTTGGAAGGAATCGACTTCGCGTCTCGTGCCGACAGGAACAGGTTTTACTCGTATGGATTGTTGCACGGCAAGCTTAATGGATGGTGAGCGCCGCAGCAGAATCCTCAATGAAAAAGCGATGGAACAAGTGAATGCGTGACAACCCGCCAAGCTAGACCAGCTCCTCTTCTTCACGATCATGTTATTGGAGACACCCTGACTTCGGAGGCATGGCTCCAGCTTGGTCTCAGTTGTGAGTCAGCGCTGTCTGTCACTCTGGGCGGGTTCATGCTTGTTGAAATTCTGATCCATTTGAATAATAGGCAGGAAAAAAAGGTGGCTGAATATTCCGCTGTTAGCCTTAATATATTTCATTTCTTTTGTCTGATTAAATTACATGTTTCACTGAATCTTAATTGCTTTTCCATGAACCTACATATGTGATCTGATTTGCAATTTTCACTGGGAATGGTGTTGTATTACTTTGAATATCAAGGAAAGTCAGCGAGGGGGCAACATACTCTCCGTAATTTGCTTTTACACTTGTAGTGGTACAAAACACAATTCAGCTGGGTGGATTATAATTGTCAAAGAAGTCAAGTTAAATTGTTGTTTTCGAAAAAGCATTAATGCATTACCATTTCATTTCAGCCAAATTTCCAGGAATCGGTAAAATGTAATTAATTTCCCCTGAAAGATGATGAAAAAGCTTTCTCACATGACCCACATACACCCCCCCCCCCCCCACACACACACACACACACACTCACATGCACAAATCAGATCCTGAGTTCCAGGTGAAGGTCTAATGAATATTCGCCTCTTGTCTCTCCGGTGATCATCTGTGGCGAGATTGGCACCTAAAATGCATAATCGGCCGTAATTAATCGAACAAAGTGATTAATCACGTTTAGCACCCCTCTCTGTTTGCGTGCAACCTGTCAAAATCAATTATTTGTGGGATAAATCGCAAACTGTGGAGATGGCGTGGCAGGAGTGGAGCGGGGCTCGCCTGATGAAGACTGATGACAGCCCCAAACATGGGACATGACAGTGGGAACATGGTGGAGATTGAATCCGTAACCCTCCGAGCGCATCATAAATTATCCCTCTCAGAATAAAATGATTGATTTGCATCGCTCCCCGTCGCACCTGGAATTGCTGTCCTTCATAGAAACCAGCCGCATGATGCCGAGTGTTATGAGCTGAGGCCCTGAGAGAGAAAACAGGATGAGGATGTTATTTAAGGCTGCTCTCCAGATGTGTCTTCATTTTTTGTGTGCTACAACAAACAGATGGGCGCGTCCGGACACATATAGCAGCTACCAACAACAAAATATATCACAGAAATGAAGTCATAGAAATCATCTTCAATCTAATGGGTACATTCTCCAGCACCTGCAGATTCACAGTGAGTGGGAAATAAGTTTTGATACAGCTCAAACAATGTGTGACTTTTAAAAGAAAGAGGTGACATGAGGCTGAAATGACAATTATATATATATATTATAACAGTTCTGATTTGTGAAAATAGATAAATGGGTGTGTGCTACATCTGTCGTAGTTGTGACAAGTCCTTTCTCACACATTTGTGTGTTTGATAAAACCCTGTCATCTCCAAACAGGCTAATATCTAAGTGTATGCAAAGACCATGACGGGTTTGAATCAGTAGATTTAGACTTTGAGAAAGGTTTGATGTTTCATGTTGGGCGTTATGTTTTCATCTGCAAGTAACTGTAGATTACATAGCAGGACAAAGTGAAATATACAAGATGGAAAACCTCAATCCTGGTGTGAAAGGGGCAGAGCCAGGCATTTCCTAATGTTTTCTACGGTCCAGCTCTCACTCTCTCGTATTTTTCTTTGTCCAGACATTTCAGTGAGGTTGACAAGTTACACATATGGACTCTGACTTTTAATTCTTCAAGAAACAATCAACTCTATATGATATGAAATTAATTAATTAAAAAGTATTTGGGTTAAATATATTTTATATGTATTCCCTTCTCCAAACATTGCATCCATAGTGTGGTGGAAATTGGAAGGGATCACTATTATTTTATTCTTGTGTAGTACTTTTTTAGCTTGTGTGTGTAATTTTTTTTAGAATAGTCCTGTTCCCAGGTAATAAATCCCCTTATCTGAAAGATGGAGGATGGATTCTCCCCAAAGGGAGACTCTCACACAAACCCCCTCCTCTCAGAGATCACAGATGGTTGACCCCTGCAGGGACGGAGACAAGAGAGTGGTCTGCATTTGTTGACTGAGCAAGATGTCAAAGCACTTTTTCTTGAAAACTGATTTGTTTATTGCCTGAGTGGGAAACTTTTTGCTGTGACAGATGTCAAACTGAGACCCTGAGGGAGGGAGGATAAATGGGGACTGGAACCTATGTTCAGTGGGGCATTACTCAAGCTACTCTCTGCCATGTAGCTCTGTGTTCTGTGTCCTCTTTGGTCAAAGATGCAACTTCTTCAGTCTTTTTCCTTAACTCCAGGCAGAAACATTTTCGCAACAATAGCAAACATATGTATGAGACCAGTTAGTTATCTGACCTTCAAGTAACAGCCATGTTTCCATGGCGACAGCATCCAATGATTAAGCGTGTAAAGATATATAAAGCTCATAGTTTGTGTTTGTGTAATGTGTTGAAGAAAGCAGTGCATTTATAGTTTTTGCAGAAAACTAGTTTCTGCTCTGCCTGTTTATTTTTTAAAGGTGCAGTGTGTAAAATTTGGTGATATCTAGAGGTGGAGTTGCGTGTTGTATCCATCACCTCACCCATCTGAGCATGCAGGAGAACATATGGTAGACTTCAGTTGTCATTAAAAGTCAAAAGATGTTTAGCATGTCCACTTTGGGCTACTGTAAAAACATGGCGGCGCCCTTAGAGAGGACCTGATCCTCATGTAAATGTACATTAATGGGCTCATTTAGGCATAATGGGGTAAAGAATAATACATTTAGTTGATTATGAAAATGTCAGTATGTGCATGTTTTGTAATATATTCTGTCAATAGAAGTGACAAAAATAATCGAAATCTTACACATTGCATGTTTAAAGGAGAACCCACCAGGAAGCAAGATACCAAAACAAAATGCGGGCTTCAGAAAACAAGGTCTTATAAGAGCAGGTGGAGGGTTAGAGGACTTTTAGAGTTTAAATTCAGCCAATCAGGATTTGTAGATTCAAAAGAACATATATTGAAAATATAATCATGGCCTCATCACTGCCTTCTGGGAGGAGGAGAGTGTACGAGGAGGAGTTGTGGTGACATGAGAGCCGGTGGCATTAGAGGCCAGGTTCAGTGAAGTGAGTCACAGGGAAGAAGAATTCAAGCTCCTGACGCAGCACTATACACTCTCTCCCACAGGTATGGTCACCTGACCATTTTGATCAGGGAAATGACTCGTTGGATCGTAAAAGCTTATTGAAGGCTGAAATTCAGCCTCTAACAAGAACCACTGAACATATTTTCTCTTTTTTATGGAGACTGAAAAGAAGGAGTCTTAAATGGGATAAGAAAGGAAGGACAGGGAAGGAAAAAATGTGCTCCTCTTTTAACCGGCTCCCTTCCTAACACTATTCCTTATTCCCTCTACACCAATCAAGTACATCCACTAGAACAACCTCGTTAACTAACTAATAAAAGGAACATCACATTGTTAAGAAGCTCTTCTACCTGCATCTCAGATCCAGGTTTGCAAGATTACAGAAGACTGTGCGTCATACAGACATAATACATAATACTTACCAAGTCCTTGTGGACACACAGCCAAGCTGGACATAAACAAACATAAATTCATTCAATTCATAATTCATTTAAATTCTTCGCTTAAAGGTGCAGTGTGTAAGATTTTGATAATTTTTGTCTCTTCTAAAAAACTGTCACATATTGACACTTTTCATGAATCACCTCACCTCACCTAAATGTATATGCTTTTTCCATTAAATGAAATGAGCCCATTAGAATATTCATGTGAGGAGTGGGTTCTCTCGACTGGGGGCTGTCATGATTTTACAGTAGCCCAGATTGGACGAACTTAACATCTTTTGAATCTTAATGACAACTGAAGTCTACGGTTCTCCTGCATGCTCAGAAGGGTGAGGGTGAGGTGATGGATCCAACATACAACTTCACCTCTACATGTCACTACATCATACACACTGCACCTTTAACATTAGCACATTGGCACCATTATGTTGGGAAATCAACTTAAATCAGGCACCATTCGTGTTGTGCACGTATATGGAAAATGTGGTTATTAGCTGCAATATATCAATTACCATCAGGGATCAGTATTATATTATAGTATATTTAAAATTGTTTACTACAAAGAATGACCTCGGGGCACCACCCTGTTATCAGCTAGCTCAAATTACAGTCTCAAATGGTTGTCTATGATGGAATGCGTCTCTCGGCAGCAGCGGAGAGGCTCAGTGTGCGGCAAGTTACTCCGATCCCTTGGAGTTGAAGCCCATTCAGCACTTTTTATTGCTGGATGGCGGGCTCTCGTCTCACCCTCTCCCGGCGACTATCGGGGAGGGGGGGGGGCAGGTGTGCAGCACACGTTCTCTGATCCCTCGGAGTTAGGAATTAAAGCCATGCTCTTGCGGGCTCTCGTCTATGACGGAATGCATCCCTCGGCGACAGCGGAGAGGATCAATAAAAAAGTGTGTTGATGCAATGTGCACGTACTCACAGTCACTCCAGTCTCCAGTAGATCCAAAAGCTGTGGAAAACATAAGATTCAGATAAGATAAGATTCAGTTTTACTGTCACAGGACATGCAGCACATGCTGGGGAATCTTGCACACACACGTCGGCAAAATTGAGTCCCTGCATTTCACCAATCCTGGCTCGTCCTTCCTCCGGCGGCAGCTAGGAGCAGTGGGCAGCCATTTTTCTGGCGCCCGGGGGCCAACCTCTTGTTGCCATCCGTGGTCAAGAGATGGCTCTGCAATGTTTTTTAGAGGGGATTTTTATGGAAGGAGGAATTCACGGGTAACTCGGGGAGAACATGCAAACTCCACACAGATCTCGCACAGGAAATCCAACACGGGACCTTCTAACTATGAGGCAACACCTCTACCAACTGACCCACCAAGTTCCCTCCACAAAGAAGGGAAACAAGCAAAGTCTATAGTTTATGGATCTGGTCCATGAATTGGAAGGCGGTGGTTCTAGACTTCTAGAAGTAGTAGAAAAGTTAAATAGTTATAAAGGGAGAAAGTTGCCCCCTTCGGCGGCCAAGTGCTGAGGAAACTTGGAGAATCTCACTGTAAACGGTGCATGGGGAAAAAGCTAGAAAAATAGTTTAAAGTTGGAAGGTT